>BSBK01010741.1:0-69384 GCA_027943335.1 Chamaecyparis obtusa | reverse complement strand
TTTATATATATATATATAGTATATATATTATATATATATATATATATATATTTATATATATATATATATATATATATGTATATATATATATATATATATATATATATATATATGTATATATATATATATATATGGTGAAGGGTGCTCTCCTTAATACCACAAACACATAATAGAAATAGAGAAACAACAACAATATGCAAGAACAGAAAATTGGTTTCTTATTATCTCCACAAATGTGGAATTATAAACTTTCAGAATTACAATATGCAAAGCCACATGGGCATTCTGTAGGACAAAAGCCTCGAACTATTACCCAGATCTACTACCCAGAACTATTCTGAATTGCCTAAGACAATAATACAGCCTTCCTATATAGACAATTTTCCACCGCTTGGGAAGGTTCCAGAATTTTAGCCAATAAAGCCGACCAAACTTAGAATTATTTTATTTTACATTTTATTACATCATAGTCGGCTCAAGATAACCTTTGAAACCCGAACAGAAAATTTGAAGATAATTATTTTCTGCCATTTCAGGTGGCCCAACTTCCGAAGACCATAAGTCATCACCAATTGACCCCGATCGGCTATTATAACCCCATTTCGAAAATGCCACGAAGCGCTCTACAGGCTTGACTGGTGCAAGCGCTTGTCACCCCAAATTTTTGACCTCATCCGGGACCTCTAAAGCCTTCAAAACTGAGTTCAAAGTTTTTGTACCCTACTGCCAATACCGAAAATCTTCAATATCTTCCAATATACACTTGATCTGGCAATGAAACTTTACTAGCAGACTTATATGACCAAAACGAACCTCCAAGAAAGAAATCAGATCATTCTGAGCACATATGAAAATTACCAAAAAGATAGTAACTTTCCATAAATAGCAGCTCTGCACAAAATAGACCTTATTGAATATAAAAACAAAAAAAAAATTTATATTTTTTTGGGTGATGCAATATTGCTCTTACACCCAGGATGCTCCTATATATATATATATATATATATATATATATATATATATATATATATATATATATAATATATATATATATATATATATATATATATATATATATATATATATATATATAATATATATATATATATATATATATATATATATATATATATTATATATATATATATATATATATATATATATATAGTTCATTTAAAATAAAATAAAAATTTCATTACACACTATTTCATTACGAACTTAGATCCACCAGATTGGAGATGCATAATTCAAGTAAGGTCTCTCCTCATTATTTTAGAAAATTGAAAAAAAGGAAAATTTCATTTTTTTTAGATTATTTGAAGGGGTCTCATTTTTAAAACTACTAGCTGGTAAAAAATTGTGTTTTCTCAAATTTTTAAAGAGGCTTCTGTACCCATAAACTCCAAGTGAAATGGCAGCCATTGAAAAAAAAACTGTTCAGGGTGAGAATAGAGCAAGTTAAATCTTCCAGACCTTAAAACCACTGTTAAATCTTTCAGACCTGAAAATCATTGTTTAGGGTAACAAATGGGAATAAAGCAAGCTAAATTTTTAGACCCGGAAAGCACTGTTCAGGGATGCAGAACTAGAATTAAAGCAAGTTAAATCTTTCAAGGCTATTGAAGATATATATAGATGGGGGATTCAATAGAGGAGGGGTTTATGCTGTTTAGTATTCTATTGGGTATTGAAGAACTGAGACTTCCAAACTATTAGTCCTGATTTAGTTATGACTTCTATAATTAAGAATTAAATTTGTTTGATTTATAGATTGTAGTTTAATTTTTTCTTCTATATTCTGATGTTCCTAAAAAAAAGTATATGTGAATATGATTTAATTTTAAAAATATTTAGTGAATTGTTAAGATTATTTTTAAAAAAGTTAATGTAATAAATAGATACATTTTAATCTAAATTAATATAGATATCTTTAGATTAAGGATAGATGATTGTAGTTGTAATTTGTTTAAGAAGTAGAGAATTATGTTTGTACTGAGGGACAAGTCTCTAGATTAATCAATTGATTGCACTGAGATTCCAACCAAACCAATCTATAGGTAATAGCAAACTCTGCTATTCAGGTGACAATTATGTTGGCATTTTTAGGAGGAAGCTTCATCATGGTGTACAAAATGCCCGGACCTATGAACAAGCTAGGAGGGGTTGTTATGGGTGACACCATTGCTTTCAACATATTCCTTGTTGCAGACACACGTATGTTTTTAGCTTCCCTAGTAGTTGCTATGATTGGGGCCACTACGCCACATATGTCTACATAGATGAAGAATTTCATCCCATCAATGCTTCGTGTTGATGTTCCTTGCTGCAGTATATGTGGCAGTGTATTGGTGGTGTGGCTCTACTGCTATTCAAAAAAAGTTGATCTTGTACTTTATTCTTATGGTCTCTAAAACCATAATTCCATCGCACAACCTATGCTCATTCTTTTTAACTTTTTGAACGTCAATGACTTATCTTGGAATTTATTTTAAAATTCTTAAAGTTTTGTGAAATTATAATCTTACATCACAGCCTATGGACATTCTTTTGAACTTTTAAAGGTCGACCACTTGTCTTGGAACATATATGAAATCATTAAGATTTTATAAAATCATAATCTCACACTACAACCTATGCGCATTCTTTTGAACTCTTGAAGGCCAAACATTTAGTTTGGAATGTAATAAAAGAATCTTTAGATTTGTAAGATTGCATATTCTTAAGATTTGTAAAATGAGAACATTACATTACAATCTATTCACATTCTTTTGATCTCTTGAAGATCAAACTATTTATAAATGTATTCGAAAGCTAAATTGTGGATTGTCAAAACTGAAAGGTGAGTTATAATTTGGTAACTAAAGAATGAATTCTGTTCCAAGTAAGGGCACAATAGAGTGAGGTAATTTTGAAATAAAATAGGCAATGCACAAGAACACGTCTAAAAATATAATAATTTCATAAAACATTGACATTAAAAACTTGGTGACAATAGCCTAGAAAATCATCAAAGATCTAAGAGACTTTTCTGGCGTATGTGATTGAACTCACTGATGGTGTTGAGGTGGCGCAGTCTCCAACACTTTGCCAATTTTCTAAGTTTTAATTTTCAACATACACGTGTCTGTTTAGACCATATATCTCTGTGTCTACAAAAGTAAAAAACTTAGAGACTTGGCAGATAGGTTTTGAATGAATGCTATGAGGTGTTTGTTCATTCAAGAGTTATTTAATTTACGTGTAATTCAAAGGTCATTTACAATTACTAACAATTTGTTTTATGTGTCTGCAGATTTGATGGCAAATTTGCTTGAGTTGCAGCTAGAAATCTGTGGGAGAAAGGCAGAGGGAAGATGTTGTGTTGTAGCTGGTAATCTATATCTATAGCAAATAGGATGTATATGCTGAGCTGTCTCTTACCAGCAATCCAGAGGGAGCATTGTCAACTCAAATAGCAAACGAAGGTTGAAGGAATCCAATCTTCAATGAAAATTTGCAACTCAAAATCAACAGCCTTATTGGTGAATCTATGAGATGTGAGGTTTGGATGCTAAGCTACAAAAGGAGTTACTTGGAAGACCAGTTATTAGGTATTGCCTTAGTGCCCTTGGCTACCTCTGTAGGTAAGGGAAAAGTAACTCAGGATTTCACATTGTCTTCAACTGACCTTTTCCATTCTCCTGCTAGAATATTTCGGTTGAGTATTTCTTACCATGGATTAGTACCCTCAGATTATCACTGTCAAGCAAATGATGATGCAATATTGGCCTTATCTCCATCTTGCATAAGTTCAGAAGCCTTTATACTGGGTCATGAAATGGAGGGTACACAGCCTAGCAATTACAATGAAATTGAGTTCCCTAACTTGTGAGTTGCTAGCAAAAACCATCAAATGGTTTCTAAATATATCCAAATGGCCTCAGATGATCTAAAATCTGAGATTTCTCCAAAGAGGGATATAATGATAGCTAACCCAAATGGAAATGAATTATCATGGGCATCATTTTCACCACTGGGTTCATTTCTCATAGAAGATGATTATGAAATTATAACAAATAAGACACATCACAAGGGTACAGATTCTTCAACTGTTGTTGCTAAGGCCAATAATTCATTTGACTACAAAATTGAAAAGTATTTCAACTGAAGGTCAAAAGGATTCCTTTAGTCTGAAATTCGTTAGGCCTGGTGGAATTGAGCATCTATCCAATGATAGAACTTCTTCGAAGGATAATGGGATTTCCTTGAATGTTTTCTATTTTTTGTTTAAAGCTTGTCTAAATTAGGAGTCTAGATTGATGATTTCAATGTATCTTGTTGATGCCAAATTCTAGGGGTATTTGAAAGGTAAAATACGAATGAAAATTGACATAAAAGCTCATTTCATGTGTTTACTAGACTGTTGCAGCTTTATATGTCATTGTTTATAATTCATGATTAATTTGATGGTATGTATTCTATGGTCAAGGTGTTTTTGACCCAAGAATTTGAATCTATTTGGTTTTTGGCCTATATGGTTTTTTGACCTATATTGTTTATATTTTATGCCATGCACTTGTTCTTGATGAGAGATACATATTGTTTGAGAGCAAGCCCTTTTATGGAGATTGTAAATCTAATGACTTGTACTTGTTTCTAACAAAACATTTATAACTGAGTCCTCTTATCCAAAGACCATTGGATGCCTCCTCTCTTCCTATAGAATGCTATGGAATGAGAAGATAACATATTGGTTGATTTTCATTAATTAGCATTTGGTGCATGCTCATGCATCTTATAATCCTTGTGCTCTTGGTTCATTGATTGTTTTATTTCTAGGACATGCGAGTTAAAAGTAGCATTGTAGGTTTTCCTCTACAGATGTTTCATCAAGGAGACCACATAATCTCTTACCTCTGCTATTATGACAAAATATTAGATAGAACCTTTGTAGTTGCCTATGTGAGGAGGGATGAGTGAGTAGGGAAGGCAGGCTCCTAAAAGGCTAAAAATCATGTCTAATTTGTGGCACAAATTAAGTTGATAGGATAGAACAAGAGGATGATACAGGTAAGTCTACAATAGGTTATGGGTTCATTCAAGAGTAATTTTGTGGCAAAGCTGGCTACAACATATAGTTGGCTTAACTTCTTTGTGTAGTCAAAATATAAGGCAATTGTCTATTCTTCAATAAAAACATAAAAATAAAAACATTGGGTAAATAAAAACATCAAGTTTCCTTATGGAATTTTTTCTAAACAATAATATTTTATTTTTTTGAGACAAAAATGAAATGAAAGAGTAAAGAGAGGAAGAGAATGGGCAAAAATACCGTAGATCTTCCAAACTCCAACTGTTGTATGCACTATGTGTTCCCTTGTGATGTTGTGTGTTGTGAGTTCCTACTTTCTCTGTTGTCTTTCAACTTTCCTACTTTCTATGCTTCCTTTCAAGTTTCCTATTTTGTGTGCTATGAGTTCATTTGCAAAATATTTAAGAGTTTGGTTGTATTTATAGAACAACAAAGCGGCAGTCGAGGTGGTAATGAACTGAGATATATTTACACGACATCTACAGTCATGCAGGCTAATGTGGATGAATACATTAACACCATTCAATGCAGTTGAATGACATAAATGGAAACCCATTAAACGAAGACCTCACTGGCATCCAGAAAGTGAGGTTTGGAAGGACTACATAAAGCAGTGACAGTTCTAGAACAATCTTATGATTGCCGGTAGATTACTTCAATGGTAGACTGCACAAAATCAATCTTATGATCACCGACAGTCTACTCAAAAGCAAGAGTTAGCAGATTTGAGTGGCACTAATTTCATCTACCATTTTGAAATGACTTGATAGACAAAAATGACGTGGAGCCAAAAATGGCTGCTGAGATGGATGCGGGTTACGCCGCTGGTTCTTGTGTTGCAGGTGATGGCTAACCACCGGCAGCAGTCAGTTCCCTCCATCCATGACATGAGTGGCCACGATGAATTCTATGGTCATCAATACCTTCTATGCAACTACCCACCATCAGATGGAATTTTTTGCCCGAGCCCTTTCAAAGGGAAACGCCTATGATGTAATAAACAAGTTTTTAAAACTTATATTTTAATATATTAACATCAAGAAACTTGAAATAAAGAGATTTAAATTTAAAAACAAAGCATCAATAATATAAAAGGATTGTATCCTTCATAGTAGTATTTATTTTAGAAACTAATTCTAGAATAATAAACTATAGGTGTGGATGTTTTATAATTCAAAACATACAAAATGTTATAGTTGTAGCATAAGACTTGTTAATTCAACACACTAGACATTATTGGTATCCTTAAAGTATCGATTTATACTGACCAATATCATTGTTCATTATAAATAATTTATTAAGCAATTCATGTATGACCATGTAAGAAATTGAAGCACTGTTGAATATTACGAGACTTTTAGTTAGTGATTAGATCGGTTATAAATTAGTATGTATATAATGAACATACTTTAAGGTATCATAGTGGGCTTTATGATTTAATATAAGGATTTAGCACATTCATCATTTGGATTATCTCATAAATAAATAAAAATGAAATAAGTAATATATCAGTATAGATTGCATTTACACTTGAGCCAATTAAATTTTTTAGATAAATAAGTTTTTATTTTCATCAATTTTTGATCTATTATAGATAAACATTATCACTTCTAGTTTTTTGTTAGTGAAAAATAGATTTAGAAGGGTTTGTAAAACCCTTTGCAAAAAAGATTGCTAGTAGTAGGAAAAACCAAAAGAAGACCAACTGTTGGCTAGTAGGAAGACAAATAAAAATAGCAAAGTGTCTACATACCTGAGAACCTACTGAAGATTATACAACATTTTGGTAACTTCCACATTTTGTGTATCACATCTTCAATGATTTTCAAAGGATTATGAACAATAGGAGCTTGGTCATTCTTACCTTTGTCATGGTTGTATGTTCTGGTAGAAGGACCAAGAATATGTCTAGCTCATGTGCCCATGTTGATTCACCATCTCATTCTTCCCTTTTTCCTCCCTCTACATTATCACTTCTAGATGTTCAAATACGATAAGGACATTGTAGATTTCATAATTAGTATATTTAACTTTGATTCGTAAATATTTGATGAGATACGTAAAGATTACACTAAGTTGGATAACTAAAAATGAATAGTACATAGAAGGGAATGTTTTCATTTAATAGAAAATATTTTGTATCATTAATACTTGCAAAGAGAGAATAACATCTGGTTTAGAAGATGCTAAATTTAAGCCTTGTAACATAGGTAGCAAAATGATAAAAATAGTGTGCTTCTAGGTAAAGCATAAATGGATGAAGAAATATAAGGTATAACACATGGACAAAGAAAATTTAGGAGGTCATTAAACATATTTGTGAATAGTTCAAAGGCATTTGACACATTTATCTTAACATAAAGAAATTTTGAAGTCCAATGTCAAAAAATATAGGTAATGTTAGAAATTGATGAATGAAAAAATATATTAATTTTTAAATTAAATGTGATTATTTATTTTCAATTAGATGCATTATTTTCAAAGGCTCTCTACACAAGATGTCATTTTTATCCTAATTAGGAATTAAAATAGTGTTATAATTTTATATGTCACTGTTTGAAATTTAAGTAAATGTTTAGAAAAAAATACCATCATCCCCTTCTTTTATTAGATGATACCATGTAAATAATAAATGAATAAAAAGAGTATCAATTTTTTTATATATATTCATGGTTCAAGAAAATCACAATGAGCAATGAAGATAACATCTAAATATTTGATTAGATGCATAAAGATTAGAATAAGTTGGATAAATCAAAATGAATAGTATATAGAAGGGAATGTTTTGATTTACTAGAAACTATTTTGTATCATTAATACTTGCAAAGAGAGAATACTATCTACTTTAGAAGATGCCAAGTTTAAGCCTTGTAACATAGGTAGTGAAATGAAAAAATAGTGTGCTTCTAGATAAATCTTAAATGAATGAATAAATATAAGGTATAATGCATGGACAATAGGAAATTAGTGTTGGAAATATTCAGGAATTAACCGAGTTACTGAGAGGGGAGGGGTGAATCAGTAACTCCAAATTTTCTTTCAATTACAGATGTATTAACATGTAATTTACTTTAACCTTTGCATACAGAAAGCATGAAACTTAAAAAGCATTCACAATAATGACACATAGATTTGGTTACCCAGAAACCTTCCAAAAAGAAAGTAAAACTGGGGTGGGGATGAAACCCACAAAGATTTAATACTACAGAATAAAGTTGGCCGGTTAAGGCTTACAATTTGGTCACTTCTGATGATCTGCCCTGTTAGGAGCAATAAGGATTGCTAAATCCACCCTGTTAAACGATTTACAAACATACAATGAAGTATGCACTCGGTAAAGAGATTTTACAAAAGACTGTTAAGTCTACCCGGTTAAAAGATTTAGTACTGATTCACCTGTTAGGATGAAACAGTAGATCTCTTGCTTTGCAACTGGATTGCTGATTGAGATTTGCTGATGTACTGATCACCTTCTGTGATGAATTTGTCTTTGTTGTTCCTTATACTGCTCAAGCCCTTTGTAATTCGCTTATCTCTGCCTTTCTTTCTTTTTCACATATATGCTTCTTACATGTATCTTGACATTTTTACAACATTGTTTATATGCAGGTCTTAAACAATTAATTACAATTACAATTACAAAGTCGGCTTGACAAATAAACATAAGTGCTACTAAGTCGGCCCAAGTATGGTTACACGGTTCCTGCAAACTAACTCAGTGACTTTCTGATACTCGGTGTCCACTGCATTACTCGGCATCGTCATGCACTCGGTAGAAGTGAAGGCACGGTTCATACTGACCACTCAGTAGGTTTTGAACTCGGTAAATACTGGTGACTCGGTAGACATGATGTTACTCGGTTTACACTGTCCTGCTTGGTTTGTACTAACTTGCTCGGTTTGCATTGTCTGCTCGGTTTGTACTGTCTGCTCGGTTTGCACTGTCTGCTCGGTTTGCACTGTCTGCTCAGTTTGCACTGTCTGCTCGGTTTGCACTGTCTGCTCGGTTTGCACTGTCTGCTTGGTTTGCACTGAGAATGCAAATAAGTGTTGTCACTAGTGGCAATTCTGCTTAATGCCAACAATCTCCCCCTTTGGCATTAGTGACAAAAACACTTATTGGCCAAAACTTATATACATGAATCATGCTGAATTTTATTTTGATTTTTCAAAATTTGTCTTTGTTATAGGGCTTTATACATTGTCTCCCCCTTTCAATGTGCTAGCTGTTTCTATACAAATCTTCTTCTATACATATCTCCCCCTTTTTGACGATAATGCCAAAGGTGTATATACAAGTTATTTATAGAGAGAATCCAAAATTTGATAGAAAATCAGAATGTACCTTCATTATTAGTGCCAGGGTTCTGTCCCAACTTTCTTGCAGAATCTTGCATGTTTGGATTGCAATTTGGACTTCTGCAGAGAGTTCAATCATGTGATCTGCTATAGAGACCTGATTGTCATGAATCAATGTTTTGGAATGTTCAATGTGCTTATACATTGTATTCATGATGGGAAGGATCATGTGTTGGATGTCTAGCAGTGTGGACCGGATCCTTGTGTCTTCTTTCAGTAGATCTGACTGCATATTTGATAGGTATGAGATTTTCATGTGATGAGCAGAGCTTGAACTTGGTTCAAGTTGCAGCTTCTGTATGCTAATCTTCATATCCTCATCCATTTTATTCATTTTATCCTTAACATCCTTTGTGAACTCGGCAATATTGCACAATCTGGCCAAAAGAGAGGTAGCATTCGAATAGGTAGATTCAATGTTTGACAAAACTGAAGACAATTCTACTTGGTTAATAGCTATGCGCTGAGCAATGTGCTCAAGCACTTTATTGTTGAATCTCTTCTCGGCTCTTTCAACTAACTTTTCTGTCCCAGATGAATCCTCATTGTATTTATTGACTGCTTCTGCTAATTGTAGCAAAACATGTTGGGAGGAGTCTACTTTAATACCTAATGCATCAGACAAAATGTCCTTAGCATCCTTGATGATTTGATATTCCTTGTCTCTCTCCTCTTTAAGCTTCTTTTGTTTTGCTTTCCTTTGGAGGATTTCACCTATATTTTGCATTTGGTCCGCTGATAGATTTGCAAAATCTAATGTTGGAATCTCTATTTCTTCATCTAGGTCTATATCCTCTACTATATTTTTACCCAAAAATTTTATACTCGGTAGAGCTTTAGGCTTATCTGTGCTTAATGCCTTAGTAGTAGTGATAGTAGATATAGTAGGGCTGGCTATAGAGACTGGTATACTTTCTACTGGAGAGCTTAAAATATTTACACTTGTAGAATCAAAAACTGGAAAACTTACTGCTGGAAAACTTGATGATGAGGGAGACTGCAACTCGGTGGAAGAAATGGTAGTTGCTTCTGTTGTTGCAATAGATGATTGGACAAATGTTGAAGTTGTCACAACCATGCTTGAAGGTGTCTCCGGGCTGGATGTAGAAACTTTTACTAGAGAGGTAGGAAGGGATGCAATGACTTCTGCTGCTATCCTCACAGTATCATCTACCTCAGTGGCTTCTTCTTGTTCATCACTGTCATCTTCAATGTCTTTTATTATGACTATTTCAATACTCAGTTGGTGAAGGTGGTATATGTTCTTCCATGTAGCATTTGTAGCCTTCACAACCGATTCAATATTGTTGATCAGAATCAAACAAGTATTGAACTTTAATGTCATCTTACTTTCATTTTCTTTTAATGCCTTCTTTACTTCATCATTTTTCAAGCTCGGCATTAACTGTCTCAGGGTTTGATCAAATATGTCTATCACAGTTTGCTTTGCATTGCTCCATCTCATTTTTATTGGATTTAATAGAACTGTTGGAACCTATGGGGCTATTTCTTCAGGAGAGTATTTCCACTGTCCCATCTTTTCAATAACAGCATCTTCTATTTCCTTCTATTCTATTTCCGATCTGGTTTCATATTTAAAAGATTTTATGTTACTTACTCCAGGTCCTGATCTGTCTCTAAAGAGTTTGATCCTTTCTTGAAAGTTTAGAGGAGGCCTTTTGAATACTATGTCTTTATCTGCCTTGTCTGCCTTGTCTGCCTTACCTCTTGCATTTCTCCTTGTAAATACAGCAGTGGGAGGCTTAGGTGCCTTAGTGATGAATACCTTTCCTTTCTTCTTTGCAGGTTCTGGTTCCTCTGTTTTCTCATCCTTTTCTTCTTCTTCTTCATCTTTATCTTCTTTGTCCTCAGTTATCATTTGCATTTTGGCTATCCTCTTCTTTCCCTTGTTTACTACCTGTGGAAGCTTTATGCTTAGTTCAATTCTCACCTTAGCTTCATCATATGTTCCAAAATATGGAGCTTTGGGATTGACAGGCTGATTAAGAAGAGCTTCAATGATATTCTTGGTTTCATCAATATTTACCTCATAAGGAAGAGGTTTTACATATACAGTCCTCGGTTTAGCTGCTTGAATATATACATTGTCACAATCCACCATAAAACAAATGTCATCCTTGTAATCTTCCACCAACTTCTGTGGAATCTGGAATCTGTCATTCATTTTCTCTTTGAAAGACTCAAAATAATTATCCATGATGCTTTCAAAATTTTTACCCATTTCTGAGATATATTCATTTATTTCATAAAGGACTGGTACATCTTTTCTCCATATAACTTTTCCTTTAGAAGGGAAGAATTTCTGAGCATAGAAGAAGAAACAGACCAATAAGGATCCAAACTTACATGGATTGTTTTTGGAAGTTTGAATGCTTTCCATGTTTTTGTTAAACTGCTTTAACAATAAGTCTGCTAGGTCAAATGTTAAGTTGTTCTTGACCACTTTGTATGCTAGGTCAATAGCTTCACAGGAGACACTATTCTGTCGACTAGAACTATAAATCTTATGGGCAATAATGTGTGTACCAAACTTCAGTTCAGCATCGGTAATGCTGCTAACTTTCATGCCTCTACCGTCCCACTCGGCTAGGGTTTTCTTATCTAGTTCCGTCCGACCTAGGGTTTTTGTAGTTTTTGCTTTGTTCAACATGGGAAGACCGGTGATTTGATGAATCATCTTCTTTGTGATCTCTATGGGTTGCTCAAGCCAAATCTTGCCATCATGTACACGGCTGAGAATATATCTAACCCATTTATCTCGAAAGTTTCGAGGTAGATGTGCAATGTGAACTAAACCTTTATCTTCCAGATGTTTGTGCTCGGGTTTCAGAATACCATCCACACACAGTTCTTCATGCACAATATCTAGCTCTAGGTTAGCCATTTCATGAATTGAACAGTTGAAATGATTGTGAATATCGTTAATAAGTAGTACCTTAGGAGGAATCTGAGATTGAGCTCCGTTCGGATCTAGGGCTTCTGCAATTGCGGGCACGATCTTGAAATCTGGTGCTTTCCATTCCCCTTGGACTAACATATCAGATCCTTTCTTCGCTGAGGTGCTGGATGATGCCATGGTAGCTCACAGAAAATTCCTTTCGCAAAGGTATTGAATCGCTGGGTTGCTCTTGAAATTTTTTGCTCTCAAAGTGCTAAATGTTCGCGGTGAAGAATGAGTTTGATTACTTTCTTTTTGTTTATAACTCTGTCATTAATGCTCAGTACAAATTAGGGTATGAATTCTGACAGACTGTCACCCACTAAGAATTAATTGCTCGGTAAAGACTTCACAACTTGGTGAACTTGAGAATTCATATTGCTCCGACCTCGCTCGGTAAAGACTGGTACCGACCTTGCTCGGTAAAAGACTGATACCGACCTTCCTGTGATCTTACTGCATCTTGTATGCTGATTTAGATCTTTCTTTTAATTCAGTTCTGGAACTGCTTGAGATTGGTCTATGAGAATACAGTTCCAGTGCTTTCTTGGAAATTTAGTTTGAGTTGGTAGAGCCATCCATTCCATTACTTGGACTGGTTTGCTCGGTAGATTTAGGAATCCATTTTTGTCTTACCTATTTCCTGACCTTAGTTGCTTCATTCTTCTTTCCATCTTCAACTTCACTAGCATTCATGCAGTTTCTGGCTATGTGACCGAGTTTAGTGCATTTGAAGCATCTTACGGTAGTATCTCTTTTCCTTAGATGATGTTTTATGCAATTCATGCCAATGTGTCCATATTCTCCATAGTAATGACATCTACACCAGGTGTTGTAGTCCCATCCAAACATTGCTTTCATAATTTGTTTTGCTGGATTGAATATTTTGGATCTGCACTCGGATGCCTTGTGTCCTTGTTTGTTGCATTTGTGACAATTACCTCTGAATCTTGGTTTTTCCCTGCATTCATTTGCTTTGTGACCAGGTTGATTGCAGTTGTAGCATTTTCCATTGAATTCTGCCTTTTTATTGCTCCAACATTTATTTGAAGTATGTCCTATTTTACCACAGTGATTACAAGTAGGTTTCTGATTCCTTTGAGTACCTTGCTTAGAAGATTCACCTTCTCCTTTGTATCCAAGTCCTGCTTTTCCTTTTTGCCTATGAAGATTTCGTTCATACAGCTGATTCAAGTCTTCTTGGCTTTTCAGTATTCCTTCATTGATTTGTTTTTCAGTGTTTAGGTCATCCACCAATCTTAGATTGATTTCCTTTTCAGATCTTAGTTCTTCTCTTGTGCTTTCTATTTCTGATCTTAGATTTAGAATTTCCTCATTTGTATGAGAGATCTGATCAATTAGGTTTTCTAGCTGAAGGGTTTTATTTTGGACTTCAATGTTCCTTCCATCTAATTCATCTTTCAACTTGTTTCTTTGTTCCAAGATCTCACAAAATCTTGTAGAGTGTAGCTCTTGTTCTCTTTTTAATTTTCTCACTTCTTCCTGCAGAGACCCATTCTTTTCTAGGAGTTCTTTGACAGCATTGTTTGCTTCATCTGAGCTATTTGAGGGAAAAAGATCTTCAATCTTTTCTTCAATGTAATTCTGATCATTCATCTGATTTGCAAGTTCCTTCCTTCTTCTTAGGGATTGGGAAAGATGTTCTTTTGCTTCTTTGAGTTTAGCTATGGCCATTTCCAGATCTAGCTTTTCATTTTCAATCACCTTGTTCAGTTTGAATACCTCCATTGTCCTAGATCTTTGCTCAAGCTAGTTAAGCTTTGTCTTGAGAACCAATGCTGCTCTGATACCAATTGTTGGAAATATTTAGGAATTAACCGAGTTACTGAGAGGGGAGGGGTGAATCAGTAACTCCAAATTTTCTTTCAATTACAGATGTATTAACATGTAATTTACTTTAACCTTTGCATACAGAAAGCATGAAACTTAAAAAGCATTCACAATAATGACACATAGATTTGGTTACCCAGAAACCTTCCAAAAAGAAAGTAAAACTGGGGTGGGGATGAAACCCACAAAGCTTTAATACTACAGAATAAAGTTGGCCGGTTAAGGCTTACAATTTGGTCACTTCTGATGATCTGCCCTGTTAGGAGCAATAAGGATTGCTAAATCCACCCTGTTAAACGATTTACAAACATACAATGAAGTATGCACTCGGTAAAGAGATTTTACAAAAGACTGTTAAGTCTACCCGGTTAAAAGATTTAGTACTGATTCACCTGTTAGGATGAAACAGTAGATCTCTTGCTTTGCAACTAGATTGCTGATTGAGATTTGCTGATGTACTGATCACCTTCTGTGATGAGTTTGTCTTTGCTGTTCCTTATACTGCTCAAGCCCTTTGTAATTCGCTTATCTCTGCCTTTCTTTCTTTTTCACATATATGCTTCTTACATGTATCTTGACATTTTTACAACATTGTTTATATGCAGGTCTTAAACAATTAATTACAATTACAATTACAAAGTCATCTTGACAAATAAACATAAGTGCTACTAAGTCGGCCCAAGTATGGTTACACGGTTCCTGCAAACTAACTCGGTGACTTTCTGATACTCGGTGTCCACTGCATTACTCGGCATCGTCATGCACTCGGTAGAAGTGAAGGCACGGTTCATACTGACCACTCAGTAGGTTTTGAACTCGGTAAATACTGGTGACTCGGTAGACATGATGTTACTCGGTTTACACTGTCCTGCTTGGTTTGTACTAACTTGCTCGGTTTGCATTGTCTGCTCGGTTTGTACTGTCTGCTCGGTTTGCACTGTCTGCTCAGTTTGCACTGTCTGCTTAGTTTGCACTGTCTGCTCGATTTGCACTGTTTGCTCAGTTTGCACTGTCTGCTCGGTTTGCACTGAGAATGCAAATAAGTGTTGTCACTAGTGGCAATTCTGCTTAATGCCAACAATTAGGAGGTAATTACACATATTTGTATATAGTTGGAAGGAATTTGAAACATTTATCTTGACATAAAGAAATTTTGAACCCCAATGTAAAAAATTATAGGTAACGTTGGAGATTGATGAATTATCAAATCAATTAATTTTTAAATAGATGTGATTAGTTATTTTCAATTAGATGCATTATTTTTAAAGGCTCTCTACACAAGATGTAATTTTATCCTAAAATTAGGAATTAAAATGGTGATATAATTTTATATGTTAGTGTTTGAAATTTAAGTAAATGTTTAGAAAAAAATACCGTCATCCCCTTCTTTTATTAGATGAGACCTTGTAAATTATAAATGAACAAAATGGTATGAATTTTTTTATGTATATTCATGGTTCAAGAAAATCGCAATGAGCTATGAAGATACAATCTAAATCTTTGATTCTTAAATCTTCGATGAGATGCATAAAGATTAGACTAAGATAGATAACTAAAACTCAATAGTATATAGAATGGAATGTTTTCATTTACTAGAAAATATTATGTATCATTAATACTTACAAAGAGAGAATACCATCTAGTTTAGAAGATGTGAAGTTTAACCCTTGTAACATAGATAGTGAAATGAAAAAAATAGTTTGCTTCTAGGTAAAGCATAAATGGATAAAGAAATATAAGGTATAACACATGGACAAAGGAAAATTAGGAGGTCATTACACATATTTGTGAATAGTTCAAAGGTATTTGACATATTTATCTTGACATAAAGAAAGTTTGAAGGCCAATGTAAATTTTTTTCTAGGTAATGTTAGCGATTGATGAATGATCAAATCCATTAATTTTTAAATAAATGTTATTAGTTATTTTCAATTAGATGCATTATTTTCAAAGGCTCTCTACACAAGATGTAATTTTTATCTTAATTAGGAATTAAAAAAGTTTTATACTTTTATATGTCAGTGTTTGAAATTTAAGTAAATATTTAGAAAAAAATACCAGCATCCCCTTCTTTTATTAGATTAGGCCATGTTAATTATAAATGAATTAAAAGGGTGTCAATTTTTTTATATATATTCATGGTTCAATAAAATCACAATGAGCTCTGAAGATACTAGTAATAAGGATCAGCTAGATAAGGAGTCTCACACCAGGAAGAATCTTGGTGAGAGTATTGGGGTCCATCTTCATGGTGGTAATGAAAAAATAGATGTCTCTATTTGGAAGCTTAGGGTCTTGAATGGAAAAATGAAGAACATAGTGGAAAACAAGGATGTTGAACAAGTGATTCTAGACAAAGGGGTGAATGTGGTTGCTACTGAAGGTCCTAGGAAGTGTACTCAGGCTACCCTGAGGAAGAAGGCATCTATGTTGAAGACCCCCCAGACCCTCAATAAGGTCATGGATGATGTTATTATCATTGAAGAGGAAGTGAGTGCTACTCTGAAAGATTTGGCCTAGTGCTCTACTTGTCTTTGCTTTTCTATCCCATTTTTTGCATCTATCTGTTGGCATTGTCATTTTGCACAAATTTTGTTCTTGGTTGTTGGTCTATTCCTATTGGTTTTCTTTCTTCTGACAGTGTTTTATCATGGTAGTCTTTATTGAATATCTTTTGTAATCCTTTGTAAGGGGTTTTGGGGCTCCCTTCAATACCTATTTTTTCCTTAATCCAAAACATCTAGATAAAATTCAATGTTAAATTGGGTGCCTTTGCATAAAAGAAGATTCCATTTTGTGTATTGAATGTAGGGGGTATATTTTAGTATTTCTTGGAAATATTATACAATATTAGAAAATACATGATCATCCATTTCCTTCATTTAGAAATGTTTACAAAGTAAAGAATTGATCTATTATCGAATTTGAGTAAGTTATTGCAATGACATAGATAACATGGAAATTGTAAGAATTTGAAGAAGTGAATATAAACTAGAGCTACTAAAGTTTTTGTTTTGTTTTTAAGCAAAAGTGGTGTAACCACCATATTTTATTAATCTAGTTCATTAACTCCCCCATGGAAGAACTAGTAAGAAACCCCAGGATCATAGTTATATACATGCATATATCCGAGGATATATAAATACATAAGTATTACATATTTCAAGCAATACAGCGAAGACACCAAAGACATTGACTGGGATAAGTACATCATGTTGCAAATGCTCCATGAATGAGAATCTAGTATGTTGAAGGATGTGGATGCTAGCACGATAGTTTTTAATCTTCCCTGTCCACCATACTTCTTTCTACTACAGGCTTTCTCAATGCCTTGTCGCATGATCGCAAGGCTTCTCTCTCCTCTCTTGTGATCATGCCACCACACTCCTTTTCACCACTCTGCATTAACTACCCCAAATATTTCAAACATTATGCACTACCTAAAGTTTTTGGCTAGGCTCTTTTTCCTTATGCGATAACTTTGCTAATGTTCCAAAGTGCGTGGGTCCCCTCTATTGCTCTTGTCGCATGATCACATGAGCATTATTTTCTTCATGCAATCATACGACCAGCCCATTTTTCATCTGCCAACTACTGTAATAAATACAATACATTTTATATTCCTTTTTCTTTGATGTTTCTCTCATTCGGATGTAATCTAGGGCATTTCAAGAACATTCTACAAGAAAAATATTTTGTAAACAAAAGGAATGTTTTGAAGTTTAGTCATATACAGAAATATAGATGATATTCTGGGCATAGGCAGCTCTGGGCACAGTTTGTAAATCAAAAAATTTGGCATTAATATATGTTCTGTTTACTCTATTTTGTTATCCAGCATTGTAATGTGTGTATCTTCCTCCATCAAATTGCTCTCTTCCCCAACAACCAATTGAATTACATCCCTTATTGCTTGTGACTGACATATAAACATTGATGAAATTGAGCCCTCATCGATGTGAGATGGCAGAGCCTCTTCCAAAAGTTCCAAACACATCCTAACTCTAAAATTTCTAGGCATGACTTCATGGTGATAGCAGGCACACTGTCTACATAACATCACTTGACTAACCCGCAAATCCATTGGCTCCTTGCTTGTAACTCGACAATGAGTGATGGAAATGATCAAAAGCCCACATATTTGTAGCTGTAATAAATTTCCAAGTATAGCCAAAATAAAATCAGGATAACCCAAGTGTGAGCGAAATTATGCATAAGTTTCAATGTCATTTTTGGAACTTGGGATTCTGCCAATAGTACACTGATTAAAATTTCACAACCACAAACACATGTGTGTCGATGAACTTGTAGATGGGGAAATAGATATGCATCTGTTAAAGAACAAACTTCACATCTAGACATTTGAGGCATCAATTGCACATGACACTATTTCTCGACTATAGATTTCCTTCAACTTGGCATCATGATTAATAAATGAATCATCATTAATAGCCACCAGTTCATACCCATCACAACCTTTGTTTTCCAGATGGTCTACTAGTCTATTACCCTCTCTAAGCATGTGAGAGATCTGAACTTCTTGAAATGAATCCAGTAATAGCCAAATCTGGTGAAGGATGTATGATAGTTTCCAGTTATGGGATATTCTACTTATACATGCAGATATAATCACTATTGAATCTCCCTCTATTTGAATCTGTTGGAAGCCTCCATTTTTTGCTAATATTAGACCTTCTAATAATGCCTTGGCCTCAGCCATATTGTTTGTGCCATGAGGAAGCGGACAGCATTTTACTGCTAGTAATATTCCTTGAAAATTTTGGATACAAATTCCCACCCCTGATTTACCTGGATTCCCTCTTGAAGAACCATCAAAGTTAATCTTGCTAAACCCTTTGGATGGCGACATCCACTTAATCCTTTCTTTGTCCAACATTTTGTTTGGTTTTGGTTGATAACACCAACCAAAGGGAGCATGTATTTATTTCCACTCTCACAATATAAATGAGTCCCATGATGTCATAATTAGATTATGTTTAAGCTTATTATGACTAGCATTAACTAGTTCTGATATCGATCTTTCTATTTGAGCTGTGACCACTTGGATTGTCAAAAATTATCTGCAAAAGATTCTTTTATTTCTCTCCCACCAAATTGCCCAGACCACTATTGCTAGAGTGCACTTCCAAATTGTTGAAAAAAGGGAGGATGAATATAGTTGTGGCCATGAGTCAAATAGGTCCCTTAGCTTGCATGGAAGAGGAGTTGGATATTCTAACTTTCTAAGGACAAAATGCCAGCATTCTTGAGCAAATTCACATTTTAAGAATAGGTGGTCTGTGTCTTCTTGATGATTATCACAATGCAAATAATTAAAAGGCTGAGCTATATTAAGTCTCTGAAGCCACTCGTTTGTTAATGCCCTATTATTCAAAGCTAGCCAAGAAAAGCATCCTGCTTTTGGTAATGTTAGATTATTCCAGCAAAAGGAATAAGCATGGGATGGTTGCTTGGTTGCGTCTCTCTGCTGAATAAGTCTATATCCAACCTTAATATTAAAATTCCCATCTACCCCTGGTGCCCAAATCAAATTATCCTCCAAGTTTGATAAGTAGAGCAGTCTTTGAGACAAGATTTTCTGAAATAGTTGAATCTGTCGTGGTGAGAGAGGTAGCTCTTGGGGGTCTTTCCAAATTACTTTCCTTGAGTGCAGGCATAAAGTAGATACATATCCAATTAAGTGAATACCCCAAAAATTTTCTACTATAGAGATAATATCCTCCATTCCAATGTCATTTTTACTAATCAAAGGTGGTACCACACTCCATGAGTCATGCCAAAACTTGACTGATTGACCATTATTGACTTCCCATGTAATATACTTGCATATTAAATCTCTGGAAGAGATCATGAAGTCGCAAATGGCTGACCCTTTAGGGGGGTCAGATACCGATATAATTCTAGCTAGGTTAGAATCATCTAAGTACTTGGCATGCATAATTTGGCACCAAATATTATGTGGCTTAGAATACATTTTCCATACTAATTTTCCCCCAAATGTTATGTTCCACTTTTTTAGATCATGAATCCCTGCCCCACCCAGCTACTTAACTTGTGCCAATTTCTCTATTAAGACTAAAGGGATTTTCTTTACTCCATTCATGTTCCTAGTCCATACAAAATCTCTAATCAGTTTCTAAATTTTTTGAATGACCGACATAGGAGCCTTGAGGACTGATAAGTAATAATTGGGGATTGCTGAGAGAACTATTTTGATTAAAAGTATTCTACCTGAGAGAGACAGCCACCTTGCTTTCCATGCAACCACCCTGGCTTTAATCCTTTCGATGATTGGTGTCTAATAACTAATTTTATTTTCCCCTATGAAAAATGGGATACCAAGGTAGATTGATGGAAGGGAATCCACTGAAAATCCAAGAAGGTTAACAATTTTATTAGATACAATTTGATTTGTATTAAATAGATATATCTTGGATTTGAGAGGATTAACTCTCTGATTTGATGCTATAGTATATAGGTCCAAGGTTTCTTTGATTTTCCTAGCCTCCCTGATGTTTGATGTACCAAATAATAATGTATCATCAGCGAAAAGTGAGTGAGTCACTGAAATATTTGTTTGACCAATTTGCACACCCAGCCACTTGCCTGATGCTTTCTTCCGAAGTATGAATCTACTAAATGTCTCTGCCATTAAAATGAATAAGACTGGTGATAAAGGATCCCCCTGCCTAACTCCTTGTGTAGATGAAAAATAACCCACCGGAACACCATTTATCAAAACTGAAAAAGATGCACCCGAAACACAAGCTTTTACCCATTTACACCAACTTCTTGAAAATCCAAATTTTTGTAGGACCTTAATGAGGAAATCCTAGCTAACTCTGTCATATGCTTTTATCATGTCCAATTCAATAATGAAATGTGTTGATTTACTATTGTCGATAGAATGAAGAACTTCATGAGCCACTAGAGCTCCTTCCATTGTCTCTCTACCTAGAACAAAGCCCCCTTGTGGATGCGAGACAATCTTAGGGATAAGGTACTGCATCCTTAAATAAATAACCTTTGTGATGATTTTATAGATAGTATTGCATAAGGATATTGGTCGGAAGTCTGCAAATGTCTTTGGATTTTGCACTTTTGGAATAATGGCTATATTAGTGGTGTTGAAGTTTTTCAACATGGTCTTCCTGGTCCTTTATTCTTCTATAACATCCAATAATTCCCATCCAATCCAGTCCCAACATACTTGAAAGAATAGAGCAGTAAAGCCATCTGGGCCCGGGGCTTTGTCCGGAGGCAAGGGAAAGACCACTTTTTTTAATTCCTGAATGGTAAATGGAGCCATAAGTTTTAAATTTTCCACTGTTGAGATCATGTTGGGGATTGCCTCTAGAAATTCCTCCATTGGAGGTGGTAGTGGACAAGCAATGGCAGGAGGGGTTAACAAATTTTGAAAAAATCTGACCCCTTCATCTTGTATGCTTTGAGGTTCTGACAGTAAGATGCCATTGTCAGCTTTGGTTATAGAGAGAATACGATTGCTCCCTATTTTTAGTTTAGCTAACACATGAAAGTATTTTGTATTTCTATCCCCCTCTTTTAGCCAAAGTTCTCTTGACTTCTACCTCTAGTATTCCTCTTCTTTGCTGCATATTTCCTCCCACTCCTATACTAGACTTTTCTGAGTAGCAAAGGAGTCATTATTCATCCCTTTTTTTATAATAGTGTTATATATGTCCTCTAATTTGGCCTTGACTATTTCTTTCTCTTTAAAAATATTCTTAAATATCATCTCATTCCATTTCTTGATCCACTATTTGGTGAGCTTCATCTTGTGTGCAAACTGGAACATTTTAGTTCCATCTATCACGGGCACTGAATTCCAACAATGCTTAAGTGAATTCAAAAAACTTGGGTGGCGTAACCACATTCTTTCAAGCTTGAATGATGGTCTATGTTGGAAATCTTGTTGAGTTACTATCGTGTACAAATGCAGACAAATTGGGAAATGATCTGAACCTGGTTGTGGTAGAATTTCTGAGTGAAATGTAACATTGACTAATTTCCAATATTGGGAGAGGAGAAATCTATCTAATCTAATTGCTATTTGAGAGAAGTCTGCCCTTTTGTTGGTCCATGTAAATGACCCATTTGATGGCACAACATCCATTAGGCCATTATCTTCAACAAAATTTGCAAAGTCCTGAATTGTCCTCATTGGTGGACAAATTCCACCCATTTTTTCTAACAGTTTTAAAATGGCATTAAAATCCCCCCCAATATGATATGCGTGTCTAATTGAAGTTGTAAAAACTGAGTAATCTTTGACCACAATCTCAATTTGTCTGGGGTTACTGTGGGCTTGTAAACATTAAACAATAATATTTTAGTATCAAAACATTCCAATCTGATGGCTTGCCAATTATCTTTCTTCTCAATAATTTGGACTTGAAAAAGATTAATATCCCAGAGGATAGCCAGCCCACCTAATGCACCTATCACTGGACTATGAAAAACATTCCATTTTGTCCATTTCCCAATAGTTTTGTTAAAAACCTCATCTGACATCTTTGTTTCTTGAAGTAGTATAATATCCACTTTTATAGAATCAATTTCTAGCTTGATTCTATTTCTTTTGTGAGAGGCATTGAGTCCTCTGACATTCCAAGATGCTATCTTCATTGCTGACAAGGAGAACCTTTTGTTCTCCTCATCAATCTTTTGGAAGGTGTAAACTTCCCATCCAGTGTTGATTGAATTCCAGCTTCAATTTCTTCTTTGACTATAGTACTTTTGGGCTTTCTACCTCTTTTTTTGGGTGAAGCCTTGGCTTGTGCTTGATGTAATGGTGATAGCTCAATTGATAGTGACATATTAGGGTCAAAAGCCATAGGACCTACTCCTACAACACAAGTGGTATTGTTTGGCCCATCACATATTTCCTGATTAGTCCGATCAATAGCCAAATCTGGATCATCATGCAATTCTTGGTCATATCCTGCTAGGTTTTCCTCTGATGTAGGAAATGTGTTATTCTGTAACCATTCTACAATGTGGGAGTGAACAGTCTCCTCTAATTCAAATGGAGGCACCAACATACTAGCTACATTCCTATAGTCTTTATTATGGTCGATGGATATAGCTTCACTCTGCCCATTAACTCTCCCCTTAGATTGATTGGTAGAATCTGAAGAAGAAGAGCCTTTAGAATCCATACTAAGCTCATTTACCACTCGAGCCTTATTGTTGTCACTTTGGTGGTGCATGTTTAGAATCTGATGCTCTTCGAGCGGTTGCATATTCTCTTCTACTGGAATAGTGGTAAAACCATCACTCAGACATTTATGTTGATCTTGTTTTTTGTACACACCTTCATACTGAAGGATCCCCTCTTCTTTTGCTATTTCATATATTATTTTGGTAGCTAGGTCTGTCAATAACTCTTCTGAAATTTTCCTAGCTCGCAGATTTACCAACACCTCTTTATCAAACACATCATTTCTAATTGGATTTGTAGCAGGAGAATTTGAAAACATTAAGTGTTGTACTATGTCATCCTGATTGAAACTTGAGTCTTCTAATTTACTCCAATCTAATAAGGCAGGCTGCTTGGAGGCACTCAAGAACACCATAATGATACTTATAGCCCAATAAAAGTAGATAGAAGCTTCATATGGGTAAATCTTGTTAGGCAGCACTTCAACAGAGTATGGTGAAGAAGATTTCAATTCCGCTTGCTGAGGGATATGTGATATGGAGCACTAGAAAGGATTTGTACAGAAGTTATCGCATACCCTTAATTGGGTTAATGGCTGGGATTGGCAATGAGTTGTGAAGTGCCCTACTTGATGCTGATATAACATGATAGTCTCCTCATTTTGAAGATGAATTTTCTGATCCCACTTCCTCCATTTGGATTTTAGGGAAATACATTTTGGCAATTCAAAAGTCCCATCATGAAGGATACACACTCTAACTTCTCAGTGCGGCACCTCAAATGGTATTAGGTCATGCTTAGCAAAGATACCAAGCTTATTAGCAATGATTTCTACTATGTCCAGATCTCTGAATTCTAAAGGCAAGTTTGGCAAGGCAATTCAAATGAGGAAGAAAAGTCGAGCTCTATCTTGTAGTTTTAGATTAGGGGTCCATACTATAGTAAAGAGTCCAACTCCTTTGCAGAACCAACTTTTGATCTTGTGTATCCCATCCCTCATAACAGAGTTTTCAAATTTAGCAAGAAAATAACCCAACTCAATATTTAACCAAAAAACATCAATTAACCCTGGCCAATTGTCAAAGGCCCAAATTTTAATATCATCAATACATAAGCCTGTTCTCAAAAATGTACCTATTAATGCTATATTTTGGAGATGATGAATTTGATCTTGAAGTAGATGATCTGGAAAGGATATTGATGTATAATCATGAGTCTCAGAACCCTGATGAGTTGCCTTCTGAAGAGTGCTCTGCTTCATCTGCCAAACTTGAATAGGTTGCTTAGGATTGAAAGGGGCTCTATTTGTTGTGACCTGATGAGATTGCCCAGTATGTTGATTAGATATCTACTTCATAACCCTCAAATCTCCCTATTTTTTACTGGGCCCCTAATCATACCATATGGCTACAAGCGATCCCGGTGGCACGCCTTCACAAATGTCCAGTATTTCTTGCTTGTGGAAGCACTGATATCTACCCTGAGCTCTTTTTCTTGGCAAGAAGAGATTACCTCCCACCTCATGAATAGAATGTGCATTGTCAAAAGGGGCTTTGAGATGTTGTACTGCCTTATTGAAACCCTCCTTCCTCTACAACCCAGACTGGGGCTTTACTGGTACGTTAATGAATGTAGGATTCACAAAAAAAGGCTTGGTCGGCTGGACTGTTATTTTTCCACTAAATATTTTCATTATGTCATCAGGATCAAAACGGGTAGCAATGTTTCCCTTCACCCAATTTTTTTGTGCAAACGGGACCGATTGAAAATGTGGAGGGCGAGAGGGCTGACGAGAAACCTTACCATAGTGTGACAAATCTTGTTGCAATTGGTACTGATCAAACACCTGCTTCTGTGATGGAAGCTACTGCCTAGCCCCATATGGATATCATTGTCTACCTACCCCTCCATCGAATCCGCTGAACTCTATGCTAGATACTCCCCTCTTCCCCGCATGATCACAAGGCAAGTTTTTACCTCTTGCGATCATGCGACCTCGATCATGGGAGTGGCTATTTTCTGGATATCATTGTCTGCCTTCCCCTCCATCGAATCCGATGGACTCTCTGTTGGATACTCCCCTCTTCCCCGCATGATCGCATGATATTATTTTACCACTTGCGATCATGCAATCGTTTTGAAATTTCATTTCTCTCATCGTTACTTTAGAGCTACTAAAGTTATTATTGTTATCCATGTCATTTTTAAGAATCATTTATATATTAATATAGAATTATTTGAGGCTATAAGCCCAAACCAACATTTTTGAGACATGAATTGAATAATTAATGATGAACCATTCTTTGTTAGAAATACAATCTCATGTTTTAAAATTATGAGAAAAATTAATCTATTATTTTTCATCCATATATCAAATTAAAGGTATACAATGCAAATGAGATAAAAATGGTTTCATCAATCAAATAATAGTTAAGATTCATGACTAGGCCACCATGATTTGTTTTTGATAAGGATAGAACTTGTCTAACTATAAGGCTCAAGGTTCAAATGACAACTTCCTAAAATCACAAATGGAAAGAAGTGAAACATTGTGGGAAATAATAGACCCTCTAATCCAAAGAAATTAAAATAAAAAAACCTTAAAATTTGTTCACCTACACCAAGGTATGAAAAAATAAAGTATGATATATGAAAATGCATCAAATAAAAATTTGAATTCAAGCACTAGGAGATAAAGAAAATACATAACGAGTGACTTCATTCAATATTTTTTTTCAAGAAAGCATGGTAGATATTTAGTATCCAAGGATTTCTCCTTAAACATTTGGGTCTCAAATTCTTACTAGTTAGGATATCTCAGATAGTGTAGCATTACCTCTCCTCATTATTAGTTGCCTAGGAGATCTTGGTGTTAGGTTTATCTTTCTCTAGTAGAGTCACTTAATAGACCATAGGGGTGGCCAAAACATCCTAAAATTAAAAAGATGAATGACCTCTCATCTTGTATGAGTCACAAGCCCAAACATTAGTAAAATAGAAAAGATGAATAACCTCTCATCTTGAATATGGTCATAAGGGTATAAATTTGTCTAAAATGGATCTTTGTGTAGCTTTAATGTTAGTAAACACATCCATATCCTTGGTTGGCACTAATAAAAGTGTTACAACACTATTAGGAATAAAATTTGAGGTTCAAAACCTAAGACAAGAAAAAAATAATCCTTAACAACATTTAGCATCTTACACATTGGATATGAAATAATTGCCTAGTGAAAAAGTATATTTGTAAAATGGTTTTTATCAAATAATTGGTTACTTTTCAGATTAATTATCCAACGAAACTAAGGGTATTGAGTTACCTTTTCAATAGTTGATTTATTTTTTGGTTTTTGTTGGTCTATCTATTTTCTGTTTGTAGCATTATTGAACATTTCTCTCTTTAGTATTTTTTAATTTTAGTCATATTGGGATTTGCGTTATTTTCCTTGATTAGCTATTTCTAATGGGTTAGGTTTCTTCTCATGCTTATCTAATTAAAACTAAACAAAGGGTATTAGCATACATTTAAGGATAAATGAATAGTAAATCTCTATCCAACATTGCAAGATAATGTAAGTAATTGTAAAATAATTTTTAATCATCAAACGAACCTAAGAGAGGGTAAGAATTATGGTTTAAATATTAATAAAAATATGTTAGCACTCTCTCTAAATGGGTATAGTGGTAAACCGCATTGTATTTTTTAGTGACAATTATTAATGCTTAGAAATCTCTAAATAATATATTCTAATAATTTAATAATATTTTTTTATCATTTTATAGGAAAAATATAAACAAAAATTAAGTTGACAACATCCTTAACCAACAAACCTTCATGTATATTTCTTTAAGAACTAATTAAAATATTAAAGTTAGTACACAGTTTACTCACTATAAATCACAATATCTTGACTCCAACGTATTAAATAAACCTTTCAAAACTGCAAAGTAGTGTGACACCTATTCTAAAAATGAACTATAACATTTTCTAAGGTAAAACTTTCTTAGCTATAAGTAGTAGTGTGACAGTTATTCTAATAGTAGACTATTTCGTTTAACAATTTTACTAATATCAAATTTTCTAGCAAAAAGTGTTGAAAATAAATTAATTATAAAATCAAAATTTAATAATTAATTATAAAATGTGATCTGAATATAATTAATAAAGAATGGAAATTATATAATATAATCCCAAAAATTTGAAACTATGAATGATGTATTTGTGTCATTAATTACAATGCCATGTTCATCCATGAGAGAGGAAGGGAACGAAAGAGGCTTCGTTACTTAGTCCATTTCAAGAATATTTATTCCATTTCCAAAGTATATTAAAGTTAACAATTTGTTTATATGTTAGTAAATAGTTCTTCCTTGAACTCATCAACATGTACAAGTATCTTTCTGGAAAATTTGAATTGTCTTGGTGTCAACCATCAGAACACCCAGACTCAATTTGATTGGAAACTATATGAAGATCATGGACAACAAATAGATGACTTCCTTCTTGCTCCACGCTCTCACAATAGCCCAACCAAATCTGCAACAAGAATTGTCATTCTGCCACCTATCCTTCAAGACATTCGAAGAAGCCACATGAATCGTAATCATAATCAGTCACACTGTACAAAGAAGGGCTACCAGGAATACTTAATTCATCGTCACAAGCACCCAACAAATAATCAAGCTCACCATTAATTAAACTACAATCTTTGTCCCCACTAGACTCCAATTCATCAGACCCATTACTGCTTACTCCTGTATCATCACTACCAGAACAGGAAGGGCTTGTAGATATAATTTATTCTTCTAACATCTTCATCATATCCCACACCATTTCTTCCTCTATCTCTTCAATACCCAAACCCAGTTCCTTGTTATCCATCTTACCCATGATTTTATTAGTCTCCTTGCAAAGCCGCTTTGTTGGGGTAGCTTGTGGTTCTTCATAGAACCTCCAGCTTTGATCACTTTCCTCCATCCTCAAATTTTCCAGCCTTCTTCTCCATTGGACTCAAAGGAAAGTATTAAAATATACTCTGCTCCATTGTGCAATGAAATGTAATGGTAGAGCAATGGAGTTTATATACAAAAGCGGTTGGAGAAATGACAAAACGATGGAAAAACTTTGCGGGAAAAATAAGAAACGTGTTTGGGCTTATCAGACAAATAATTTGGAGCAGTTTGAAAGCATGGCCTGAGATAACAAGGGATTTTGGCTAGCGAGACACGATTGCATGTCTATTTACGATGTCTACTATGGAAGACCGAGGCGCGTAAACATCACAAACACGTATGAATGTTTTTTTCTTTCTCGCTAAGAATAATGAAAGTTAAGTATGTAACACCAAATGGGTTTGGAGGAATCTGCTAGTTATGTCGGGACACAAGTTTTTATCTATGCTTCACACTTCACCGTACTCAACAATGTGAACACAGATGCAATAAATCAATCTTTTTTAAATGTTTTAGCTAGCAACGGTATGTTCCTAATAGTGCACTATTTAGCGTGTACATTTTTGGCGTCCATGGGTGCCAAAAATGTACACACTAAATAGTGCACTTCTCTAAATCTTTGCTTCCAAGGGAATCCATGAATGGGAGATCTTGGAAAATGACCTGGAGCTCCCTAGGCATGGAGTGCAAGGAAATTAAGTGTGCTCTCAGCTAGAGCTATTTAAGCCTATGACCTTGCTAGTAAACCATGCAATGGGAGATTCAATGAAGACAAGGGCAAGAATGTCAATATCCTCAAGAATCAAAATGTGAATGAAATGCAATGTTAGAAATGAAAATGCAAGCTATATTAAGATGAATATGCAAGTTAAGTTGTGGAAAGTAAAGATGCAAGTATTACAAAACCCTTCTAATTAAACTATGTGAATCAATCTAAAGCATAAAAGAAACTAAACTATGTATGCCATGATAAAGAAACTAAAATGCAAGAATGGAACTAAGCTAGAATGTGAATGTAAAAGCTAAGAATGCTTCAAATCTCCAAAGCTCCAAAGTCACCTAGAAAACATGCAGCATAACATTAGTATTCAAAAGATGGATCTAAGAATGAGAAGAGAGCTCTCATTTTATAAGAAATAAGAAAGAATGCTCCACCGTTGATTAAATCTTTTGCCTCTTAATCTCCATGGTCCATATTCCCTTCTTCCATTGAACCTCAATGCCATTGAACTTGTTACTTCTTCCACTAGCACACCAGCAACAAACATGACTAAATCAGATATCAAGTACCTCAATCATAAAATTAAAAAAAATAATAATAATGGTCAGATGGCAAAAACCACATTGTGGTAGTGTTCGAACCTCAAAATAGTAAAGATAAAGACACATCTAAAGGTGAAAACCTTGCTGAGGCACCCGAGGATGAGGTACTTGGTAGTCTGTCGAGCTATTTTCAAGAAAGGTCTTCAGTTCTCATAGAACCTACATAGCCCATCAACTTGGGGATAGAGGAATCTCCTAAAATCATACATGTGGCTCAATCTCTCTCAGCAGAAGAAAAAGAACAATTTGCTACATTCTTTCAAGAGAAAAAGATCAATTTTTTCTGGACATACTCAGACATGCCAGGTTTATATACTGAGCTTATTATGCATCATCTCTCTATTGCTCTGGGGGTAAAACTTGTCAAACAAAAACTAAGAAAGATGCATCCCCATGTGGCATTACTAGTTAAGGCTGAACTTGAGAAGCTCCTAAAAGCCAACTTCATCAGAGAAATTGACTATGCTGAGTGGATTTCTAACATTGTCCCTATTTCCAAACATGAAAAATCCATTCATGTATGCATTGATTTCTGAGATCTGAATAAAGCATGCCCTAAGGATGATTTTCCACTTTCGAATATTGACATGATAGTGGACATGATAGCGGGCTATGAAATGTACTCCCTTATGGATGGCTTCTCTGGATATAACTAGATTAAGATCACCCCTGAGGATCAAGAGATGATAGCCTTCACATGTGCATGGGGAACCTTTTGTTGGAATGTCATGTCATTCAGGCTTAAAAATGTTGGTGCAACCTATCAAAGAGCCATGACTACCATCTTTCATGATATGATACACAAAAACATGGAGGACTATGTTGATCACACGCTTGCCAAATCATAACAACGAAGCACTCATTTGTCTAATTTGAGTTTGATATTAGACCACATGGAATGATTTCAACTCATATTAAATCCAAAAAATGTGTTTTTGGTGTCACTTCTAGGAAACTGCTAGGATACATAATATCAGCAAAAGGAATAGAAGTAGATCCAAAAAAGGTGCAAGCTATCATGGAGATGCCACCTCCTTGTAACATCAAACAATTAAGGAATCTCCAAGGCCATCTCCAATCTATCTAGCGGTTCATTTCTCAGCTAGCTGACAGAGCTCAACCATTCAATCAGAATTTTCATAAGGGAGCTATTTGTATATGGAATGAGGAGTGTCAGAAGAATTTGGACCAGCTCAATAATTACCTAGCACGACCTCCTATTCTTATGCCATCTATCAAAGGGAAACCCTTGATATTGTACATTTCTGCTACAACAAATTCTTTAGGGGCTCTCCTTGCACAACATGATGATATGGGAAAATAACGGGATATTTACTATATCAGTCACACTCTGGTTGCTTATGAACTCAATTACACCAACATTGAAAAGGCTTGTTTAGCACTAGTGTTTGCATCTCAAAAACTTAGACATTACATGCTTGCACATACTACGCAATTGGTTGCCAAAATTGATCTTTTAAAATATCTTCTAAGTACAGCTGTGCTTACTAGACGCCTTGCCAAGTGGATGTTGATTCTTTCAGAATTTGACATTCTGTATATTGAGAGAAAAGCTATTAAGGGGCAAGAAATTGTGGATCAATTGGCTAAGTTTCCTATGACTGATAACGCTCCTCTTCAGATAGATTTCCTAGATGCCTCGATCATGAATATTGTTGCCTTACTTCCAACACCCCAAGTTTTGAACTTTTAAAAATTAGCCCCATGAGAAAAGTTCCTAAATTGTCTTGGTACCTTGCTGATTTTTATTGTCAATGATGCTTTGGTAGAGTCTAATTCTTAACATCATCATTCAAAGATGTGTGAACTTAGAACCTCAAGGTTCAAAGTTCAAAGTTCGAAATATATTTTGCAAAGTTTAAAGTTTAGGATTCCAAAATGCCAGTTCAAAAGATGGATTAGCTTGATGGTTTATATGGGCCCACGACAAGTATGGAGTGATGAATTCTTTTTCAGTATTTTTGTTTTGAAATATCCTCTACTGTGAATTGTATTGGGGTAGTCTGAGCAAGGTAAGAGTGGAAACATTAAAGCAATTACTTATATGATATGATTTTCCTCTGTTACTACAAGCTCGATATGGAAGCTTGAGTTAGAAGAAAAAATTCACCTTGGTTCATTAAAAGAGATATAATGCCATGTGGTAAAACCTTTGTAAACATTTTTCTCACCTTTCCAAGTGTTGAAGTCATCAGGCACGAAACGCTTCTCTTCATTGATATGAGAAAGTGGACTCAATTGTAAACATCAAAGAATGCATCTTCATGTTTAAAGCTCCAAAATAACTTCAATGTTGAGAATGAGTATTGAGCTTTAAGACATATTATAGGAAGGCTCTACCTTTGTCACAAGCTTTAAGGAAAAGAATCACATGTTGGGAAACCTTGAATGACTCGTAAGACAAACTGCAAGATCCTCAACCTCATCTCATCGATCGGGTTTTTGTGTGTGGAGAGCATCAGCCAAAGTGTTTGAAAAAAAATACCCAAGTTTCTTTTCATCATCAAAAGGTGCAAATACAGGGATTTTTGAAAGCCTATTTGACAAATTGTTAATATAGATTAGATATTTTAATATGTGCCAAGGAGAGAATCCATGTAAAACAATATAGAATGATTGGGCTCAATCATTGTGACTCATGGTTTGAGTGATATTTTATTCACTCATGACATATGATATTAAATGATAACAAGGAAGGGTCTCTTTAAAATATTACATAAGAATCCCAACATAGTTGTGAAAGAATTTATAATTCGCAAGATTGAGCAACATGTAAGCATAGATTTAGTAGTCAGAAAAATGGGTCTCAGTACGGGGGGCATAACTTTCCGTCCAACCGTTGGATTTGGCCAAATTTCAGATATGTTGTGGATAGCCAAATTGTATAGGATTTGACTAGAGTGATTAGAAGAATTTGATCTCAGTCAAAAGATACAATAGACTGTGTATAGGTATATCAAAGAGGCCAGCAACCTCTTGTTATGTCTACATACAACAATAAATTTTGGTGGCAATCCCTTCATGGATGATAAATTTATTTTGAAATAGTGCATTAAGGTATTGAAAACAAATTTTTCCACATGCCAAGCATGTGTATGTTCCCTTTAATAATTTCAATTAAAGGATCATATAATAAAGCTCTTTTTATGAAGGCATTTTATAAAGTTTATAAAACTTTCTAAAGAATGAAGAATTAGTTATTCTTCCAAACAAAATGTTATGGGAGAGCAATTTCCAAGAAGTCTATTAAAGAAGAGATTTCTATAGAAAAGGGGTTCTTTTTCTAGAAGTCAGTGGGCTACAGGAAGAGGGAGAAATTTTATTTTGAGTATTCTGTAACAGGGACAGCAAGGGAACTATTTTATTATTTTCTACATTTTGATTGTAATGGAAAGGAACATAATGATCTGTTGGCTATTATGTTTATGTTTTGAAATAAAGAGGTGTTTGTGTCATAGATTAGTTTATCTATATGCTTATTTTATCTACTTGAAATCAATTAGTTGATTGTTTCTTTCATGTTTCTGAACATCATCGTATGCCATTTTATCAAATATATGTTTATAGGTAAATCAGTTGGTCTGCGTGTCTACATTTTGTAGAACAAGTCATTTAATTCCCTTTTTGTTATCTCTGTAATTGGGAAGATTATATAAGTGGTCAGTTGGCCATTTGTTTATTCATCTCTGAGCCTTTTAATTTGTAATCGCATTCATTTCATGTTTATGGATGAATGTCAAAAAGCCTTTTGTATCTTTAGGTTAAAGATACGTTCTGTTATCTAATTCATTGAATATCTTTTCATGAGGGAGTTGTACCTCTTAGTTGAGAGGAGGGTTATCAATTAATGATAACTTGTCCAACTGTTAGTGTTGTTTGTCCTTCTTTCTGGGCATTTAGAGTTGATTTGTTTATTAATTCACAGAAGGACAAATGTATATACTAACAAATTTTTGGCAACTCTACTAGGGAGCTAGAAACAAAGATCGATGCTTACATTTGGTTCTTCAATTTCTATTTTGTCTCTATATGCAAGAGATTGGTGACTCTGTACAATGACCATGACAGATAAAAAGGTCAGAAGAAAGATGAGGCCTAACTCTTCCATGTTGGAGATCATTCAAATGAATGATAAAGTAATGCAAGATTTCTTCAAACACTACAAAGAAAGTATTTCACATGCCATGAAAACAAATCTCAAAATTGAAGATGATCATGGAGGAGTTTATGTCATAGATTTCATAAGCTAAAAGATCTGAAAGAACACAAGGAAAGAGTTTAGCTGCTTGAAGAAGAACTGGAGGTTGATGACAATGAAGGTCTAGTAATTTCATCCCATTACATTCCTTACAATTACTCAGTCTTGGGTGAACAAGAAATGCAGCAAGAACTGTCCCACCGTCATGAAACACAAGCATTGATGATCAAGAATGACCAAGAAGCTAAAACTTTGGTATGTTTGAATGGACAAGCTTTTCTTGATTGTATTTCCCTTCCAGACTTTCAAAGATTTAGTTTTGAAACTTCAGTAAACCACCCTGCTATAACAAGTCTAGAGGATAAAATTTTTTGGATTTCTATGCTTTCAGAATTTGAAGTTTTTAATTTCATACCTAAAGCTAAAATTTCTTGTCTTGAGGAATGTAGTAGTCATATTTTGGAATCTATTTCTTTGCAAGATGAAGTTACTTTATTCCTTTCTAATGGAACTTGTGACAAAAGTGGATTGGAATCGTACCCTAAGAAACAATCCTATAGTTTTGAAAACCCACTTAAGACGCAAGGTTTTGGAGAAAGTAAAGAGAAAGGAAATGATGATTTGGCTGAAATATCACAGCCTCAAGGATTACCAAATATCCTAAGAGGAACTCCTTGTGAAGATGGGACCATAGAGAGAGTTTTCTTATTCACTCAGCGAGAAAGGCTGCAACCTCATGAAGATCAAGCATTGGTGAGAAAGAATGGTGTAAGTGAAGAAAAATTTTCTGATTTGATTCATTTTCCTGAGTTTGAAAGTGCTGAAGGTTATTCTTTTTCTAGAAGTTTTAAAAATGAAAACTTTCAGCCTCATGCACAATCAGAATATGAGGCCTTTTATTTTACTTGGAATAAGGATGAAGGTGGTTCTTCAAATCAAACTATTGTAGAATCCTTCTCCTTGCATGAAATATCTTGTGCTAAAAGTGAAACTAATTTGTGTCTTGATCAAGTATCTTTGGATTCTACAAACTTAGAAGGCAAAGAAAAATCTAAGATGGATGCAGTACTTTATGACAGAGAGAATGTTGAGATTTTACAACCTCAATCATCAGCATTATGCTCGGGTGTTCATTCTTCGAATGAGGAAAATATTGTTGAAGAATTCCTATCAGCAATCAAATTTAAAGATTTCAAAGATAAAAATTTAAATGTTGATATGATTGATACATTTGTCTTGGATAGAGTATTTTCAGAAGTAGTTGCAGCCACATATGATGAAGCTCATTTAGTTCATGTTGATCCTATGTTGTACAAAGTATATTTTGGTTCTGAAAATGTTTTAAATTTTGAAAATCTTTTCAAAAATTAGGATCTTGTGAATACTGATCATGATAGAGGCATGATTCTTTTGAGAAAGTATGAGCCCAATTTTTTTCAGTCACCAATTGGAGAAGGCCTAAAAAATTCCTTGGTGGAAACTCAAGTGAAGGCAGTGATCTATGATGAGGTATGGTTGTTTGGACATGGATATTGGTTTAATAATTTGCTGTACTCAATCAGTCAGATTCATAGCTGCCAAGAGTTTACCATGTGGAGGTTACATCAAGTTATCTCATCCAGGAGTTGCACATTATTCTGGAAGGGATCTTTCTTCTCACAGCTAGTAAATGGCTTCATGTAAGTTTTCCTCAGCTCTGATCCTGTGATGATTTCTTCTCACCTAAATATACTTGTAGCTAGCTTGCTTCTCTCTGTGTTTTTGGTGGTGTTTTGTTTAGTTGGTTAGTTTTTCTTGCTAGTATTTTAGTTGTTTTTGGTTTTCCCCTGCTCTTCCCCTCTCTGCAAGCAGACCCTTTCATCTTTATTGTATGCTGACTTTGTTTCTCAATGGATGAGCACTAGTCTTTTACCAGAGATTGCAAGATTCCTCACATTCCTCACAGCACACATCCCAAGTTAGAGCCAGTTGTTGCCTTACTTCCAACACCCCAAGTTTTGAACTTTTAAAAATTAGCCACATGAGAAAAGTTCCTAAATTGTCCTGGTACCTTGCTGATTTATATTGCCAATGATGCTTTGGTAGAGTGTAATTCTTGACATCAGCATTCAAAGATGTGTTGAATTTGAACTTAGAACCTCAAGCTTCAAAGTTCAAAGTTTGAAATATATTTTGCAAAGTTCAAAGTACATGATTCCAAAATGCCAGTTCAAAAGATGGATTAGCTTGATGGTTTATATGGGCCCATGATAAGTATGGAGTGAGGAATTCTTTTTCAGTAATTTTTTTTAAAAATCCCCTCTACTGTGAATTGTATTGGGACAGTTTGAGCAAGGTAAGAGTGGAAACATTAAAGCAATTACTTATATGATATGATTTTCCTTTGTTACTACAAGCTCAATATGGAAGCTCAAGTTAGAAGAACAAATTCACCTTGGTTCAGTAAAAGAGATATAATGCCATGTGGTAAAACCTCTATAAACATTTTTCTCACCTTTCCAAGTGTTGAAGTCATCAGGCGTGAACTACTTCTCTTCATTGATATGAGAAAGTGGACTCAATTGTAAACATCAAAGAATGCATCTTCATGTTTAAAGCTCCAAAATAACTTCAATGTTGAGAATGAGTATTGAGCTTTAAGACATATTATAGGAAGGCTCTACCTTTGTCACAAGCTTTAAGGAAAAGAATCACATGTTGAGAAACCTTGAATGGCTCATAAGACGAACTACAAGATCCTCAACTTCATCTCATCGATCGAGTTTTTGTGTGTGGAGAGCATCAACCAAAGTGTTTGAAAAAAATACCCAAGTTTCTTTTCATCATCAAAAGGATCAAATACAGGGAGTTTTGAAAGACTGTTTGACAAATTGTTAATATAGATTAGATATTTTAATATGTGCCAAGGAGAGAATCCATGCAAAATAGCATAGAGTGATCAGGATCAATCATTGTGACTCATGGTTTGAGTGATCTTTTATTCACTCATGACATATGATATTAAATGATAACAAGGAAGGGTCTCTTTAAAATCTTACATAAGAATCCCAACACAGTTGTGAAATAATTTATAATTTACAGGACTGAGCAACATGTAATCATAGATTTAGTAGTCAAAAAAATGGGTCTCAGTACGGGGAGCATAACTTTCAGCCCAACCGTTTGATTTGGCCAATTTTTAGATATCTTGTGGACATCCAAATTGTGCAGTATCTGATTGGAGTGATTAGAAGAATTTGATCTCATTCAAAAGATACAGTCGACTGTGTATAGGTATATCAAAGAGGCCAACAACCTCTTGTTATGTCTCTAGACAACAATAAATTTTGGTGGCAATCCCTTGAAGGACATGATAAATTTATTTTGAAATAATGCATTAAGGTATTGAAAGAAAATTTTTCCACATGCCAAGCACATGTATGTTCCCTTTAATAATTTCAATTAAAGGATCATATAATAAAGCTCTATTTATGAAGGCATTTTATAAAGTTTATAAAACTTTATAAAGAATCAAGAATCAGTTATTCTTCCAAACAAAAAGTTACAGGAGAGCAATTTCCAGGAAGTCTATTAAAGAAGAGATTTCTATAGAAAAGGGGTTCTTTTTTCAGAAGTCAGTGGGCTACAGGAAGAGGGAGAAATTTTATTTTGAGTATTCTGTAACAAGGACAGCAAGGGAACTGTTTTATTATTTTTTGCATTTTGATTGTAATGGAAAGGAACATAATGATCTATTGGTTATTATGTTTATGTTTTGAAATAAAAAGGTGTTTGTGTCATAGATCAGTTGATCTGTATGCTTATTTTCTCTGATTGAAATCAATTAGTTGATTGTTTCTTTCATGTTTCTGAACATCATCATATGCCATTTTATCAAATATGTGTTTATAGGTAAATCAGTTGGTCTGCATGTCTACATTTTGCAGAACAAGTCATTTAATTCCCTTTTTGTTATCTCTATAATTGGGAAGATTATATAAGTGGTCAGTTGGCCATTTTTTTGTTCATATCTAAGTCTTTTAATTTGTAATCGCATTCATTTCATGTTTATGGATGAATGACAAAAAGCCTTTTGTATCTTCAGGTTAAAGATACATTTTGTTATCTAATTCATTGAATATCTTTTCATGAGGATGTTGTACCTCTTAATTCAGAGGAGGGTTATCAATTAATGATAAATCATCCAACTGTTAGTGTTGTTTGTCCTTCCTTTCTAGGCATTTAGAGTTGATTTGTTTATTAATTCATGGAAGGATAAATCTGTTTACTAAAAAATATCATAGGGCATACATGGAAGATGTTTGTTGATGGTTCTCACACATAGAATGGCGCTGGTGGTGGAATCCTATTTGTTACCCCTCACGAATACACCATTCCTAAATCATACAAGCTTCTCTTTCCATGCACCAATAACATAGCTAAATATGAAGCCTTGCTGAATGGTGTTAAGCTTGGCCTTGAATGAAGGATTTCTGAGTTGCATATTTTTGGAGATTGTCAACTTGTCATAAACCAAGTAAATGATGAGTACCAAACCAAAGATGACAAGTTGGTTCCCTACAAGAGGATGATAGACTCACTCAGCAATTATTTTAAATCTGTCACATTCCAACAAATTCCTAGAGCTAAGAACAAAGTTGTCGATGCCATGGCTACTTTGGCATCCATTCTGCAACTGGAAGAGCACGAACCATGCTTTGAGTTCCTAGTGGAAGAATTGCACTACCCTGCCTACAATTCCCCTGATGATTGTGTCATTTACACTATGGTTGGTCATGATTCATCCCGCTATGCCACCATCTTTTCCTATCTCCAAGATCAAGTTATCCCTTAAAATCTAACGTGCGGTGAGAAGCACCAACTCATCCGTAATGCCTCATAATTTACCCTTGTCTCTAGTGACTTGTATAGGAAGGGTCTAGATGGAACTCTCCTTAGGTGTCTAGAAATAGAGGAGCCAGAAAAGGCACTAGTTGAAGTTCATGATGACATGTGTGGGTCACACTCTAACAATCTTGTGCTAGCTCAGAAATTGCTTAGAGCTAGCTACTATTGGCCTACTATGCAAGTTGATGCTATTCAATATGCCAAGTCTTGCAAAAAATCTCAACTACATGGGAATCTCATTCATGCTCCTGGACATGAGCTCATTCCCTTTGTTACTAACTGGCCATTTCAACAATGGGCCTTTGACTTGGTAGGCAAGATTTTTTCTAGTTCATCAAGTGGGCATAAGTTCATCATTACAACTACTAAATATTTCACCAAATGGGTTGAAGTTGTCCCACTGTCTGTAGCCATAGGAAAACATGTTGCCCTATTTATTTTGAATCACATCATTTGTCGCTATGGTATTCCTTCTTCCATAGTCACAAATAACGGTGGCCAATTTAAGAACAAAGACTTAAAGCACTTATGCAAAAAGTTTAAAATCAAACAACATTGGTCTTCTATTTACTACCCTCAAGGGAATGGCCAAGCTGAGGCCTCAAACAAAACATTGCTGAAAATTCTCCACAAAGCGGTGGACAAATCAGGAAAGGATTGGCATCTGTAGATCAATCATGCGATATGGGCTTACAAAACATCTATCCGCACTCCTACAGGTGCAACACCTTTTTCCTTGGTCTATGGTTCTGAGGTTGTCTTACCATTAGAGGTTGAAATACCTTCACTAAGAGTCTCTCTCCATGGTTTGATTATCGATGAAGACCAAAGGGCCATGAGAGTGCACGAGCTTACCACATTGGAAGAATGTCGCAAGGCTTCTTTTGATCACATGCACACCTATCAGAAGAGAATGTCTACTACTTACAATAAGAAAGTTCATCCTAGAGAATTCCAAGTGGGTGAACTAGTTCTTAGAGAAAATCCCAAAAATTAGCAGAATAGGGAGCAGAAAGGCAAGTTTGAGCCAAATTGGTTAGGGCCTTACATCATCACAATAGTATTTGGGTTCGGAACCTATCAGTTGTCTACACCTGAGGGAGAAGAGCTTACTAAACCTATCAATGTTCTACATTTGAAAATGTTCTATGCCTAAGGTTCTTGAGCTCTTTTGTACATATTCTTTATTGATCCTGAAAAAATCTCAAAAAAATTCATATATGATGTTGAAAAAATCCTAAAAAGCATAAAATGTCCTTAAAAAATGAGCATCCTAGTGAAAACCTAGCAATAGGCACTTTGATGTCTCACCAAAAAAAATGCAAAAAATTCAAAAAAATAGAAAAAGTGCCTTGGTGAAAACTTGGAAACAGGTGCCTTGGTAGCAAAAATACAAAAAAATTGAAAAAAGTCCTGAAAAAAATCTATCAAGTGGTGAAAACCTAGAAACAGGCATTGCTTGAGATCCTTGCACCTATGTCTATCAGCCTTGTGTGGCACTCCTCTGCTCCACTTTTTGCTTTGCCTCTCCTAGCCTTGAATTGACTCTTGTCTTAGTCTAGGGGGCATATGTTGTTCTAAGCTTATCTCGGGTCTCTTTGTGCATTTAGGTTTCATGGGCCACTTGGTTCCAATGGTGTTTTTCAACATCACCCCAACTATGTTTTTCAACACTTCCCTAGCGTCAAGTTTTTTTCAACACTTATCAGATGTTTACCCGCGGTTTAGAATGATGCGATATTTCCACTGGTAGAGGTGATACTCAAAGATTGACTCTATGACCTACACACACACACACTTAAACCACTTGACTTGCTGAGACTTGTTGGACTTTCTTTCTCTGTGTGCTGTCTATGATGATTTCTTTGCTGAGTGTTCTCTCCCTACTAGTTTTTTATGATGCACAGCTAGAATATTGGGGGCATGAGGACATGTTTTATTTCTTTTTCTGCTTGTGGGTATATTTTGTTGGTCCAAACTATCATTAGCATTTATGCTCGTTCCACTTGACATTGGGACCTATAAGGTATTATCCTTGATTATTTTCGCAAGTGCATACTTATAGTCATCTTGACTTTCCTTCTGTCTTGATGCAAGTATAATCTTGCCAAATTAAACTTAGGCAATCTCACTACACTAGCCATCTTGACCTATATGTCCTTGATGCTTAGGTGGGATTCCCACATATCTATCTGATATAGATCATATTCAGATTCACATAGTTATACTAGTGTGCATTGTATGATCTTACGACGCTACCAATAATGCTCAATGATGAAAATTAGAGTCTAAAAGCTTTGTGACCTTATGAGTAAACCACTTTTCATTGTATCTTGCATTCTTAGGTTCATGTTAGTTAGTTTTGCATTTTGCATATGGAGAGAGCTCTCTTTTCATCTTTCATGGACCTGTCGGTCAATTGCGCTCACCTTTTATTTTCTCGATCATGTCTTTTGCTCCTTGTCTTTCACATCACATCCTATTCCTGTCATCACAAGGGGTTAATCTTATCATCATATCTATCCTAAAGAGATCATTCTCAGAAACATGAGTCTATATCATACATATGAGAATTAAACATCTATGAGAGAGAATATACATGAGCATTTATAACATACATTTTGAGAAAAATGACAAGACAATATTAAAACTAATACATCCATCACAAGTGAGACAAATACATAGATACATTGCAAATAGTAATCTCATATATATAACAATGTCATGATACACAATACAATATGAGATCCAAAAAATCTGGATCAAAGTCTCATGGTATGTAAACATCTAAACATCCTAATTCTAGCTCTTGCTGCCACCATCATCTGGACCTGGTGGTGTAGGAGGTGGTCCTACATCTGGTACCATATTTGATTTCCCAACTATCACTGATTAGGGAGGTGCTCTCTAACCTGCTAGTACAACCTAAATGTAGAGACCATGGTAATATGCAGCTCCCACTGCCTCTCTCCAGCTCTCTACAGTGGCAACCTGTATGGCTCTATCCCTCCTCTCTATCTCTACCCTCGGGTCCATCAGCTACTTCTCTCACATAGCTATGGTGATGCATAACTACTACATCTCCATCTCCAGAGCCTGGATCCTGGCCCTCAGATCCTCATCCCCTGCAGGCTGATCCTGCCCAGCACCTGACCCTTGGCGAGATGGCCTCATTGTGTCATCTCCCTCATCTCTGGAACCCTATCCTCATGGCTATTTCTAGCCACCTGATCATGACCTTTGACCTCTCTCCCTAGCTCTCCCTCTCCCCCTCCATCTCCTCCATCTCCATCATCTCCATCATCCCCCTGAGCTATTGGTTGTGCATCAAGCACCGTGAACCTAGGAAATGGAGCTTGTCATCACTCTACTTTATAGGTCGCATCAACCCCTACATCTACCATGTCTGGGAGATAGTCCCATGGCTCTCTCTATATGGCTATTATATCCTGTACTACCTCCTATTAATCCTCATCCCTAGCTCAGGCGTATGTAGTAGTCTCTGTAGACACTCTTTGCTACCGCCCGAACTGCCTCCATACCCGAGTGATAGGAAACCGCTCCATGATATCTAGGTGTTGGCCTACCAATGGCTGACTACATAACATATAGCTTAGCTCATCCTTCGCATCACCCCATGGCCCAACCTATCTATATGGTCACCACTAGAAGGAAGTCAGCTCATCTAGTATCCTCCTATAATATGTCACATCCCCGCTATGAGGCTGTGACAAGAATCCTGCATATCTGTAGATGAACAAATGTCTCCTCTCCCTTGGCTATACACATGGACACACCACAATGATGTGCTCCCATTCCCACACCTATGCTAGAATATCACCACATGCCCATGTTCCACTCTCACGGTACACGATCTCATGGAGCTCGTGGTACATATCAGCCAATATGGCTAGGCCCCATGCCATTCATCATGGATGTGCTACTAGATCTACTAAGAATCTACCCCATCCTAGTGAAAAACCTTTCTGACTCCTATCAGTGATAAGGGCTTGTGCAATAATGGAAGCAACAATACATGACACTGGGAAGTCCCTGCCGAAATCATCCATCAATCGATCCCAGGTGATGTGTCTATCTATAATCATAACATCCTGGAACATACCCTGGATGGCCTACCATCCCTTGATAGGATCCTAATCATAGTATACCTATGCCAACAAACAATCATGTTAGTTTCTATTCTATGGAAACTTTACATCTATGACTATCTATAAACATGATTATACTTACAGGATCACCATGGCTAGGCACTCAGAGAATCCAATAGACATCCTCAAACATGATCGATGCCTCTCCAATAGGCAGATAGAAGGTGTTGTGCTTGCTATGCCATCTCTCAGCTAGCACAATCAACAACCCATGATCAGCTCGAATATGGGGCAATTGCAGTAAGTAGCCAAATCCCATTGCCCTCAAGTCTGCCTGACCTAGATCATCCAGATCTTAGACATACCGTAGCCTAGTAACCTTCGATGCTCTGATTAATAGTGCCAGAAAGAACTCTTGTAAACCATCAATCCAAAGCGAGTTGTCAAAACATATCATGATGGATGTATAAATCAGTACAATGCATCTTAAAAATCAAACATTGTCTAGACCCATGTCATTTTGCTCAAAAACACTAAAACATGTCAAATTTTTCAACTGTGCGATACTATTTTTTGATAAAGTATCATACGATACTTCTTCCTATAGTAGTGCAATAGTATCTTGAAGTGTGATACTTCACCTAGCATCGCACAACATTTCATCTGGTATCATGCGATATTAGACTTAATGTCGATGCGATACTATGTTAACCCACAAAGTATCGCATGACATTTTCCCTCAAAGGGTGCGATACTTGCAAAAGATCGTACGATCCTTCACCTAGGTTAAAAATTTGAAATTTCAAAAAATATCAAAAACATGTGTCAAAATGCATTAAATGCTCATAATGACTCAAAAAGGGCAAGTTTTTTTTTTGAAAACATACCGGGGCAACATACTGTGGAGGCCGGTTGTGCAACCGAGCATGCTTAAATCGATGCCTATGAAGTAGGACTACTACTTGCCAGGCCATTTTATCTCTCTAAACTCTTAAGATTCTCAAATCACTAAAAGACAAATGATTTTGAAAATGACCTTTTTACCCCTTTTATAGCATTTTGACTTTTTGACCTAATTTTCAAAACACCTCGAAATTGTGCAAAAATTGCACCCTTAGCTAATTTCAACGTCCTAGATCCATTTTTGAGATCAAAATCAAAATCCAATTTCATCTTGATAGTCAAATTTGCATTTCAATTTTTTCCCTTCTTCTGCGTAGTTGGCTGACCTTTTGAGGCCTGATCCTTTGATCTTTGCTGGGGCATTCTTTCCTTCTTCATTCCCATCTCTCTCACCCTTCTAGTCTTTCATTCACATTTCATTTCATCTCTTTGAGGTCTTCATTGGGCCATATCTTCTTGATGGTTATCCTATCATTTTTCATCTTTGATTATGATTTCTAGTGATTTGATCATGTTGCTCTTGCTTCTGCATTCCCTCTACCTAATTTTGATTTTGATCCCAAGGGGGAAGACACATCATATCCTATCAGCTATTCTCTAGAGCATATGCTTGACTATTCCATTTTCTTTGATCGATCTATCTTTGTGCTTGATATGTTAGTTTTCATCTCGAGTTCTAATACTGTCCATCTCTTTCCTAAGTGTTCAGTACAATCGCTACTAGGTTAACCATGTAGGATTTGCTCTCTCTGCACTTCATTCTTTGGAGTCAGATCTCTATTGCCTTCTTGTATGATCTATTCTTTGATGTAATTTGTTCCCAGATCGATCACACATTAGTCAAAGATGGGCAATTGTAATCACCTAAAAATGGTCACCTAGACTATTAGCCCCTTTTGCTAAATTATCAATTGCATATTCTTGATCAAATCCTAGTTCTATCATTTATTCGATTATTTCCTATGGGCCAACCATCTTATCCTAAATCTTTATTTAATTTAAAGGAGTTTCCTCCTCTTTTAATTAAATAAAAAGCCCCCAACTTTTCCTCTTATCCTAAGTTGCACAAATAAAGCATTATTCTTATTTTATAAAAAGGGAAAAAACACTTTTTGTCTCATATGGACACAAAAGTCAACTCTTATTTTCTCATTGGAGGATACTTGTGCACATGGACTAATTCTCTTTGATTCTCCACCGTTGATTAACTTTTTTGCCTCTTAATCTCCATGGTCCATTCTTTCTCATTTCTTATAAAAGGAGAGCTCTCTTCTCATTCTTAGATCCATCATTTGAATACTAATGTTATGTTGTAGGTTTTCTAGGTGACTTTGGAGCTTTGGAGATTTGAAGCATTCTTAGCTTTTACATTCACATTCTAGCTTAGTTCCATTCTTGAATTTTAGTTTCATTATGATGGCATACATAGCTTAGTTTCCTTTATGCTTTAGATTGATTCACATAGTTTAATTAGAAGGGTTTTGTAATACTTGCATCTTTCCTTTCCATAGCTTAACTTGCATATTCATCTTAATATAGCTTGCATTTTCATTTCTAGCATTGCATTTCATTCACATTTTGATGCTTGAAGATATGACATTCTTGCCCTTGTCTTCATTGAATCTCCCATTGCATGGTTTACTAGCAAGGTCATAGGCTTAAATAGCTCTAGCTGAGAGCACACTTAATTTCCTTGCACTCCATGCCTAGGGAGCTCTAGGTCATTTTCCAAGGTCTCCCATTCATGGATTCCCTTGGAAGCAAAGACTTAGAGAAGTGGACTATTTAGTGTGTACAATAATAAATTAAAATCTTTGGTGATATAAATTTTAGATACAAATATTAGAAAATTAGAATATAGTTATAAATTAGTAATATAAGCAAAAATATCAAATTACTCAAGAAAGTTTCTGAGTTTATATGCTTTATTATAAAAAAGGATTTTAAAATTACATAAACATATAATAAATAATATTAAAAATGTGTATTGCATAGTAATATTTAAAATTGGTAAGGTAAGTTTCTGAAATTTATATATTCTATTTTAAAAATATTCTAAATTAATAAAATATATAATTAATATAATACAAACATTTATATTATAAAATAAATATTATATTATTAAAAAATACAATATTGTCTATAACAAATTTTGAGTGATTATTGATAAATTGAAGTGTCATATTGACAAATTTCTAAAAAATTGGCTTGTCAATCCATACGGTCCAATAAATTTTCAGCCTGTCATATATGGCTCAAAAGAAGGAAAATGGCCTATATGACCATCAAATTATAGGCCTTGGGATAACTATCATATTTCACTTTTTACAAAGCCCCAAAAGTGGTAGCAAATAAATTAACATTTAATATCATATTTAGGGCCAACTCTTGAGGGTAAAAATATGAAAACCCTATTATTTAGGGTTCCACTAATGTTTGAGGGCCAATTTGAAATCACCAAATAAAATAATGTTTGACTATAATTTTTTGTATTTATTTAATTCCAGTTTGAGCAGTTTTTGATCGCTAAAAGAATATAAATTTGTGCTTTTTCTATATGTAGGGAGCATTTAGGGTTTGGATAACCGACTCTACTAAATATGGCAATCAAAATATTTATTTTATGCTTCATTTAACCTAGCGCTTCTAAAAATAGAGACTTTGATTAACCCTTACTTGTGCAAGAGATTTCATCAAATTCCCTAAACACATTGTTGGCTAATGATTATGATGCTTGTTCATTAGCATGATTGTAAACCCTAAAATTACCCTCTTTATGGATGACCTTGCCTAAGATCACAAAGAGAGCTTCACTTCAACCTCGTTGACAATGAGCTTAAGGTAAGGCTTCAACAAAGGATGAACTTCATGAGTGATCAAATAAGGTTTCAATAGTTTCCCCCTTAGAAAAGGAAGCATCTAAGGAAGAATTTCTCATAACCCTTGATCTCAAAAAAAAAAATTGATCAAATCACAATGGCTTCATTGCTATAGTTTTCCTCATCCTACATCATTAGGTAGAACTGACCAGGAGGACAGGAAAGCCAAGCTTTAATAAATGATACGTGCAGACACATAATTAACTAACTAAATGAATGGACACTTAGATTCATGCATGATAGATGATAATATTATATATGTCATCTTTGGAGAATAAATGCTAAAATGTACAACATCTCATTTGTCATTGATTAAGAAAATAAAAGTAGTAGTAATGGGAAAACTAAAATAAATAGCCAAGAAAAAATGAATGCAGATGATTTTTTCAATTATCAACTGTCTGGAGCATTGTAAATCATTAGATAGACTTTGTGAGGTTGGGACATGTGTAAAGGGAAAAACAAAAAATGAATACATGAGATCTTTTGAATGGTAATCTTTCTCTTAGAAAGATTTGTGATTGTTGGATTGAACTTTTAGATTCTTCAATTTAAATAGGAAACACCTTTCCCATAATTAGGGTTATGCTTAGTGTGAGGGTTTACATCCTTGTTAGTATTATGGTTAGAGTTATAGTTTTTATTATTGTAAGGATTTAGAGTTATGGTTAGGATTATGGTTAGGGTATAGGTTTAGATCATGGTTAGTATTATGATTAACATTAGGGTTTAGTGGTAAGTTTAGGATTATGGTTAAGGGTTTAGGATTAGGATTATTCTTAGGTTAGAGATCACATAATGGTTAGTGTTATTATTTGGGTTGAGATTAGTGTTTAGGATTATTATTATTGTTAGGTTTAACATTTATGTCATGGTTGTATTTAGGACTAGGCTTAGGAGAAGAGTTTAGGTTTGTGTCATAGTTAGGGTTAGGGTTGGGTTTAGGGTTTGGATTATGATATTTTTTAGAATTAAGGTTTGATATTTAGGCTATGGTTAGGGATGAGGTTGATGGAATATGGATGAAGTGACTGAGAGGGGGGGGGGTGAATCAGTCAACCATAAAACACTTCACAATTAATTCTTTCTAGATCCCTTAGGATATCTTAACAATGTTATCTGTTTTAGCACTCGGTAAATAGATTGCAGTAACTTTGAAGATGCAGAAAGTATTAGCAAAATTATCTTTTAGATATTCATCAGGACTGGTGTATGATTAAGATAGCAATTGAGAACACAAGAGACACAAGATTTTAACATGGAAACCCAATATGGGAAAAACCACCAATGTATCTAGATACTGATTTTCACTTTTCTGAAGTGATGCCCAGTTAGAAGCCAACCCGGTAAAAGGTTACAAAACACACTGTTAGGTGTGACCTTGTTAGAGGATTTAAACACCCTGCTAGGAGTGGCCTGGTAAGAGGTCTTGAAAACAATTCAATGGAATTGTCACCTTGTTAGAGGATTTACAATATGGTTGTTAAACCAACTCGGTTAAGAGATTTAGAATTCACTGTTACAATGATAAGAGGGTAACAATGAAAAATGACCTGTATAATAATGCAACTGTCTTGCTGATTATAGATCTCTGTTCTGCATATGTGTGATCCTTCCTGATCAAATAAATCTATGCTGCACCTCAAGGATATCTGAACATCCTTCACAAATTCGCACACACCTTTCCTGTCTTTCTTCTGTAAATCTTCTACTATATTTCTTGTTTATTTTTCACATTTGACCTTTTATTTATATGATTTTAGATTTGTCAAATCGACATTATTTAGTATAACAGTCGGCTGAATTAAGCAAACTCTATTTGCAACAATCCTTCAAGGGCCGACAGTGCTCAGTGACCATAACTTTCTATAATCTTTCGGAGACCAAGGGAACTCGGTAAACACCGACAATCCTTTACCTTCGATAACCGACTGAACTCGGTAAACACTGAATCTCCTTTGATGACCGACTGAACTAGGTAAACACTGAATTTCCTTTGATGACCGACTGAACTCGGTAAACACTGAATTTCCTTTGATGACCGACTGAACTCGGTAAACACTAAATTTCCTTTGATGACCGAATGAACTCGGTAAACACTGAATTTCCTGTCTGGCAGACCAACTGAGCTCGGTAGGAACTGATTGCTGCAGACTATGACATTGTGTGACATCAAAGACAATACATAATTTGAGTAGCAATTTCCTTTAGACAATTGTTTCTAACAATCTCCCTCTTTGGCATTGATGGCAACACAATATGTCATAGCATAAGAAATTTGAAAGAATTAGCTCGGTTCAGATTCAAATCTCCCTCTGCCAGCAAACTTCCTTTATCCTGAAAATTCTTCCTTCTGACTATTGAAAATTTCTTGAAGTAATAGAAAAGACATAGTAAACACTCCCTCTTTGACAACACATGCCAAAGACAATTCACATATTACTGGTGTAAATTAATGTACCTCAAGTACTGATTCATATGCAATGATTCCTTGAATATGTTGCATCAACTGGTTGATTTTCAATCATTTTCTGGATGATGCATCACTAAAACTGTATTTAGTGAGCCTCAGATAGGGGAATGACCCCTAACTTACCTCTTAGATACACAAATGCATCCTTAGGTAATGGTTTGGAAAAAATGTCTACAATCTATTCTGTTGTATGAATATATTCTAATTTGATTTCCTTGTCCTGAACCAAATCTCTGACAAAGTGATATTTAATCGCAATGTGCTTGGTTTTGGAATGCATCACTGGATTCTTAGAAATGTTTATTGCACTGGTATTGTCACAAAATATAACAACTGGTTCTTTGATTTCAACCTTCATACCTTCTAATAACTATTTAAACCAAACAATATTTGAAAAGTTTACTACAACAACAACATATTCTGCTTCAGCTGTGGATTGAGATGTGCAATTTTGCTTTTTACTAGTCCAGGATACCAGTCTTTTTCCAAGAAAAAATGCTCCACCACTTGTGCTTTTTATGTCATCAATGTTTCCTACCCAATCAGCATCAGTAAATACTTTTAAGTCTAGATTGCCTCCAAATTTATACCACAAACCATATTCTTCAGTTCCTCTTAAATATCTTAAGATTCTTTTGATTGCCATCATATGATTTTCCTTAGGTTTTGCTGAGAATCTAGCTACTATACCGACTGCTAAGGCAATATCAGGTCTTGTATGTACTACATACTACAATTTTCCAATCATAGATCAGTATAGGGTCTGATCAACTTGTTTTGAATAATCATTTTTGGTAAGTTTCAGTCCAGTACACATGGGTGTACCAACTAGTTTTGAATCTTCCATACCAAACTTCTTAAGTATTTCCTTAATGTATTTAGATTGAGTAATGTATATACCATTCTTGCTTTGCTGAATTTGAAGACCAACAAAGAATTTTATTAAACCAAACATAGACATTTCAAATTCTTTGTTCATTTTCTCTGAAAATTCTTTGCACTAATCCTCATTCCCTGTAAATATAGTATCATCTACAAATATTTCTGCCAATACAATTTTGTCATCCGGTCCTTCTTTAATATACAGATTGCTGTTATCATTGGCTCTTTTGAAATTAATCTGAATCAAATAGTTATGGAGTCTTTCATACCATGCTCTAGGAGCTTGTTTCAAACCATACAATGCTTTGTGTAACCTGCAGACCATGTCCTTTTTATTTCGATCAACAAAACCTTTAGGTTGTTCAATGTAGACTTCTTCATCAAGAATTTCATTGAGAAATGCAGATTTTATATCCATCTGATATACCTTAAATCCTTTGTGTGCTGCATAAGCAAGTAGAGTTCTTACACCTTCTAATCTTGCAACAGGAGCAAAAGTTTCTCCATAATCTATACCTTCTTCTTGAGAATAACCTTTACATACCAGTCTAGCTTTGTTTCTAGATACTTGACCATCTTCATTCAGTTTATTCCTGAATACCCATTTTGTTCCAATAACATTCTTATCTTTAGGTCTGGGTACAAGAGTCCATGTTTTGTTCTTTTGTATTTGTTCTAATTCTTCATTCATTGCTTCAATCCAACTTTCATTTTCCAATGCATCTTTGATATTTCTAGGTTCAAAGTCAGTAAGAAGACATGTACCTTTTAGCTTGCTTCTTGTCATAGTACCATTTGATTTGTTTCCAATGATTTGATCTGGTGTATGATGTCTTCTGACATATTTGGCTGGTATAGGTTCCTTGCCTTTTGAATGATTCATGCTGTTGTCTTCTAGGATCTCTTCTTCAGGATGCTCGGGCTCGGTAGATATTTACTCAGTAATTTCAGGCTGAGACTAGGTCTGAATTTCTTCCTATGACTCAGTTTGAACTTCTTTCTGTGACTCGGTTTGTGACTCGGTAACAGTGCTCGGCTCGGTAGATATAGTTTCCTTATTGATAGTAGTGTCTACCAATGTTTCAGGTTCAATGTAAACGAATCTTCTATAGTTCTCAGGTTCCCTTTTGCTTTCTTCTTCAGTCTTTTCTGCAAACTCATCAAATTTTACATGTATACTTTCTATGACTTTGTGAGTAGATAAGTTCAGACATTTGTATGCCTTGCTTTTGCTAGAATATCCTAGGAATATTCCTTCATCACTTTTCACATCAAATTTATTTCTTCTGGATTCTTTTAAGATATAACACTTGCTACCAAATATTTTCATGTAACTTACATTGGGTTTATAGCCATACCATAATTCATAAGGAGTTTTGAATGTGTCTTTCTTCAATTATACTCGGTTCAAGGTATGAACTGCAGTGCTGATAGCTTCCTTCCAGTACTTTATAGCGATGTTCTTTTCTATCATTAGAGTCCTTGCACAATCCATAATAGATCTATTTCTTCTTTCTGCTATTCCATTCTGCTCAGGAGTTCTAGGAGCTGATACCTATCTTTTGATTCCTCTTTCAATGCAAAAGTTGTTAAAATCATGGGAGATGAATTCACCACCTCTGTCTGATCTTAAGCATTTCAATCTTTTCCCTGTTTCCTTTTCCACTCTTTCTAAGTACCATTTGAACTTTTCAAATGCTTCTGATTTTTCTCTTAAATACATAACAGTCATCATTCTAGAATAATCATCAACGAAAAGAATAAAGAATTTATCTCCAATATAGCTTTGTATTCCAATAGGTCCACATAAATCAGTATGCACAATTTCCAAAATTTCTTTAGACTGATAGTTCTTACTCTTGAAACTAGTTTTACTCATTTTGCCAATCTGACAATTCTTACATAGACCAGTATCAGGTTTCTTCAAAGTAGGAATGCCTCTAACCTTCTTGAATTTGCTTATTTTTATCATGTTATCAAAATTCACATGACATAACCTTTTGTGCCATAGCCAACTTTCTTCTATTTGAGCAATAAAGCATGAATATTCACTAAGATCAAGATAAAATAAGTTACCTTTTGTTTGTTTGCCTGATCCAATGAGTTTTCCTTCTCCATCCAGCAGTCTTGCTTGACCATTCATGAATTCAACCTTGAAACCAGTGTTGATTAGCTGTGCTACACTTAGAAGATTATGTTTTAGTTCTTCAACCCAATAAGCATTATCACATATGAGTTCTTTGGTTAATGAGATTCTTCCTTTTCCTTTTATACAACAAGGTTCATTGTTTCCAAATCTTACATTACCACTATCACAGTCTTCTAGATATTCAAATTTTGTCTTGTCACTAGTCATGTGGTATGAACATCCGCTGTCTATTATCCATATATCATCTTTGCTTATATGAGAAATGAGTGCCATCTTATCTTCATCATCATCAGATTCATCCTTTATAGCAATAAAGAAAATTTCTTCTTCACTATCATCAGAATCTTTAGCCATAAAACATGTTTTCTTACCTTTATCCTTGTATGATTTGAAATTCTTTTTTCCATAGTACTTGTGACTTCTCTTCTCTTCCTTGACTTGCTTGTTTGGGCACCTAGCTGCAATATGTCCAATTTCTTCACATGAAAAATAGATTAAAGGAGTTTTACCTTTATATTTACCTTTCCCTCTAGAGTACTTCTTTGCAAGTAATGCTTCTACAATTTCAAGATCACTATCAGAACTTTCTTCTGATACTTCTTCACTTCCTGACTGAACTTCTTTAATTTTCTTGTTCTTCTTTAGTGAAACCTTGGCCTCAAATGCTGATTCAATATTTTTGGAACTAGGAACATAGTTGTCATAGTTGTCTAATTCAAAGGCTGTCAATCTTCCAACTAAAGCATCCAAAGTTATATTGTGGTTTGTTTCACATCTTCTTTCTTGAATAGCTGATACTCTTATTGCATAGATAGGGAGTAATGTTTTGAGTACCTTACTTATAACAGTTTCATCTGAGATTGTTCCTCCATAAGCTCTAATTGCACTTACACTTGCTTTGATTCTTTCAACATATTTTGCAATGTTTTCATCTTCCTTCATATTCATCTTGTCAAACTGTCCTCTTAGGCTTTCTGCTTTGGCTCTTTTCACATTTGCATCACCACCATATATTTTCTTTAGTGCCATCCACATTTCATATGCAGTAGTGCAGTCTTTAATATCATCAAATTCTTCATAGCTGAGAGAAGATGCAATGTCTATCATCATGGTGTTGTGAGTCTTTTTATTTGCAATGTCTTCAACAGTTAATGTGCCATTAGGAATTTTGTATTCTTCATCAATGTATTTGCATCCTAAATCACCAATGGAAGCCAGATGAAGTCGCATGAGACCTTGCCATGCTGAAAAGTTATCTCTATTGAGCTTTGGAATTTCCCTCTTGTAAGACATCCTGATCTTTAGCTTAGGTCCTTGAAACCCTTCCTGCAAGCACCAAATGCTCTGATACCAATTGATGGAATATGGATGAAGTGACTGAGAGGGGGGGGGTGAATCAGCCAACCATAAAACACTTCACAATTAATTCTTTCTAGATCCCTTAGGATATCTTACAATGTTATCTATTTTAGCACTCGGTAAATAGATTGCAGTAACTTTGAAGATGCAGAAAGTATTAGCAAAATTATCTTTTAGATATTCATCAGCACTGGTGTATGATTAAGATAGCAATTGAGAACACAAGAGACACAAGATTTTAATGTGGAAACCCAATATGGGAAAAACCACCAATGTATCTAGATACTGATTTTCACTTTTCTGAAGTGATGCCCGGTTAGAAGCCAACCTGGTAAAAGGTTACAAAACACACTGTTAGGTGTGACCTTGTTGCTAGGAGTGGCCTGGTAAGAGGTCTTGAAAACAATTCAATGGAATTATCACCTTGTTAGAGGATTTACAATATGGTTGTTAAACCAACTTGGTTAAGAGATTTAGAATTCACTGTTACAATGATAAGAGGGTAACAATGAAAAATGACCTGTATAATAATGCAACTATCTTGCTGATTACAGATCTCTGTTCTGCATATGTGTGATCCTTCCTAATCAAATAAATCTGTGCTGCACCTCAAGGATATCTGAACATCCTTCACAAATTCGCACACACCTTTCCTGTCTTTCTTCTGTAAATCTTCTGCTATATTTCTTGTTTATTTTTCACATTTGACCTTTTATTTATATGATTTTAGATTTGTCAAATCGACATTATTTAGTATAACAGTCGGCTGAATTAAGCAAACTCTATTTGCAACAATCCTTCAAGGGCTGACAGTGCTCAGTGACCATAACTTTCTATAATCTTTTGGAGACCGAGGGAACTCGGTAAACACCGACAATCCTTTACCTTCGATAACCGACTGAACTCGGTAAACACTGAATTTCCTTTGATGACCGACTGAACTTGGTAAACACTAAATTTCCTTTGATGACCGACTAAACTCAGTAAACACTGAATTTCCTTTGATGACCGACTGAACTCGGTAAACACTAAATTTCCTTTGATGACCAACTAAAGTCGGTAAACACTGAATTTCCTTTGATGACCGACTGAACTCGATAAACACTGAATTTCCTATCTGGCAGACCGACTAAGCTCGGTAGGAACTGATTGCTGCGGACTATGACATTGTGTGACATCAAAGACAATACATAATTTGAGTAGCAATTTCCTTCAGAAAATTATTTCCAATAGAGGTTAGGATTAAGGTTTAGTGTTTATGGTTATAATTATGTTTAGGGTATGGAGTTACATCATGGTTATTACAATGGTTAGTGTTAGTATTTTGAGTAGAGTTAAGGTTAAGGGTTTACTGTTATGACCATGATTAGATTTAGGTTTGATATATCATAGTTGTAATTATAGGGTTTAGGATTAGGTTTAGGCTTAAGATTAAGGTTAGGCCTAAGATTATGGTTAGGTTTTGGATTAATATCATAGTTATAATTCTAGGATTTAGGATTAAGATTAGGGTTTACGATTTTGGATTAGAGTAATTGTTAGCAGTTATGATTTATACCATGGATAAGTTAACATTTTTGGTCAGGATTGGGGTTAGGGTTTAGCGATAGAATTATGGTTAGGATTAAGGTTTATTTCATGTTTTTAATTATTTTTATGGTTAGGGTCTAAATTAAGGTTAACATTTAGGGTTAGCATTAGGATTTAAGAAATTAGGTTGACATAGTTTTTAGGATTAGTGTTAGATTTAGAGTTTGGATTATTATCATATTGAGGATTGGGATTTAATTTCTTTGTTAGGATTAGGATTAGGGTATGAAATTTAGGGTTACAATTATGGTTAGGTTAAGGGGTTACATCATGGGTAGTATTATGGTTAGGGCTTAGGATTAGAGTTAAGACTAGGATTAAGGTTCAACTTAGGATTATGGTTATTATAAAATTTAAGTCATGGCTATTATTATGGTTAAGGTTAGATATTTTATTAGGGTTAATATTTAGGATTATAGTTGGAATTAGGGTTTATAATTTAGGATTCAAACTATCATCTAGGTTAAGGTTTACATCATAGTTAGTTTATTGGTGAGAATTAGGAGTTTGATTAGGGTTATTTTTAGGATTAGGAGTTTGATTAGAATTAGTTTAAGGTTAGGTTTTTTAATTTTTATTAGGGTTTGGGTTAGAAATAAGATCAAGGTTAAGATAATAGTTAGTATTATTGTAAGGATATGTATTTACATCATGGTTAGTATTATGGTTGGGTTAGGATATTGATGAAGGATTATATTATAATTAGTATTTAGAATTTAGGATTAGGATTATTTTTAGGGTTCAGGTATACATTAAGATTGATTTATGGTAAGATATAGGGTTTTAATTAAGGTTAGTTTTAGGTTTCACATATGTTTCATATTAATACTTAGTAACTATAATATTAACTTACTAATTACCATCCAATCAGACTTATAATGGGGTAAACTCTAGGTTAGATGTAACATTTTTTAATACTAGTATAAATAGGTTTTTGGGGGACCCGAAACCCCTTACAAGGCATTTACAAAAGATAAGACATTAAACTCACTAAAAAGAGAGAGCCAAAAAACCAACCTGGTAGTAGACCTAAACCCCAACAACAAAACTAGCCTAAAACTAGTAAACAAAAACTGACACCCATCAACTGAAACATATAAAAGAATAGGAAAAAAAAAGCAACAAGAAAATAGGAAAAATCCACTAGAGTTGCCTCCATGTCTTTTTTGGCATTCGACATGTTACTAATGGCAGCATGAAGATCTGAGAGTTATGGAATCCTCTCCTAGATCTTCTTCTTCTTGGAGGATCTCATACACTTGCCAGGCCCAATTTGATCCTCATCATCATCTTTGATATCAGCAATCTTGACAGAGGACCCGACGTTCAGCTCTTGCTTGATGTTATTAATGCACTCAACCGAAGTTCCCACAAACCGGTTGCTATCCATCAAAATATTTTTGAGGGTATACTCCATTCTATCCATCTTATCCTGCAACAAGCCCATCTTAAAATCATCCATGTTCTCCCCATCTTTGTTCATCCGTTTTGACCTAGAATCCATCCTCTCCTACATATTATCCACTTTAGCAGAAAGGGATTTGAGATTGAGACTCAGAGTCTTGATTTCATGAAAAAAAAAATTTAACCAGGAAGAAGGATTACACAGACATAGCTTTGGTCATTTTAAAAATGCCAAAAGGGGGATCAATTTTGTCCTCCAGGTCTTCCTTAAGGAGCTGAACATTTCTCTCTTGCATATCAATAGTTTTTAGAAAAGGAATAGTTGTGGAGAAGGATGAAATATCTTTGTCCAGAATGGTCACATCACATCACACATCTTTATTATTTTTATCTGAAAACACCTCAATGTCAGCTTCATTATGTAGAGAAATAGGGACATCATGGTTAGCTAAACTAGCATAGTCAACCAAGATAGGGACTTTTTGATCATCGGTGTCATTCTGCTCACCCATATCTAAAATGATCTAAATGTTTTTAACCCCCTTCGATTATGTGTCACTACCAGTACTAGAAAAGAAATCCTTTCTATCATCCTTAGGTTTTTTCTGAGGATTCCCTTTAAAATTTGAGAAACCCCCAAGACTATCCCCCTCTGACTTAGTCTCCATGCCGCTTTTCTTCTCAAATTTCATTTTTTTAGAGGATGATCCCTCCTTAACCTCATCCTCTCTACCTATTTAAACCAAGCTCTTGGAAGACCCACCACCTAGAATCTAGGGAGGAGACAAGAAGAGAGCCACATTCTTCTTAACATGCTCAACATCAAGCAGAACAAGCCCTTCAGGAAGGACCGACTTATTCTCTTATATGTTATGCCCAACAATACTATGATAGAGATAAGTAACTAAATAGTAGGGGAAGGAAACCCTAACCTTATGCCTAAAGTGACAGAGAAGAATACAATTATAAGAATGGGCACATTTATACCTCCCATCAAGGGTTATGTACTCTATAATAGCCACCATCACCTTGGACCAGATTTCCTTGAAGCTCTCGACATCATAGCACTCCCAACATCCTTGACTAGATTTCTTGCTTCCTCTTTGTCCTTGGGGAAATGGTGAATGACATTCTATGAGACCTTCTTGTCCCTGTAAAATCTCATCCCTTTCATGCTTAAACCCAAGATTTCACCAATGAGATCCTCAATAATCTTGACCTCCATTCTCCCAATATTTATAGTGTCATCCTTCTAACTATCAATGAATCTTTTGGTGACCCCTTCATCAAAACCATGGAATCTATTCATTTAAGGAATAAGCCCACCTTTACGCAAATTATCCCAGACCTCCTTCTCTTCCTTCCATCTCTTACAATTCTTGGGTTCACAATGATTCAGCTCCCCACCCATACTATCAGCAACAATAAAAGATAAGAGAGGATTCACAGTAAGAGACTCAAGTAGAAGACAAAAAAAATGACAAAAGCATAACCTATCACCACTCTAATAAACTGGCATCTTATCCTCTCATTCTTGGGAAAGCCAAAACTTTCTATAATGATATAGAAAACCTTATTGGAAAGATGTCTTATCATTATTTCTATGGTGATACTCGAAATCAGCCTTCCTACTATGAATCTTATCATACTCCACCTTAAATTTCAAATCAACATTAAGTTTACTGCCACCTTGCCAAGTCATGATTTCCTCTTATTTGACAGCCAGGTTAGTTTAAGTGTCAGTCATCTTATTGGCCTCACAATACACATGTGAAATTAGTACCTCTTGTAAAGTATTAATAATTTTGAGAGAATCTTTGATAAAGGCTCTAATTGTCCATGATGGTTTGGATTTCCCTTGATGCAATCTAAAATATTCATAGAATCACCCTTGATCCAAACTTTATTACACTTAGCTAAATCAATAGATTCTAAAGCCTAAAGAAGACTCATCGCTTCCACCACATTGTTATACTATATAAAAATCGGGTATGCCACAACAAAAAGAAAATTAGCTTCATCATCAAAGGTTTAGGGATGTCATCCATAAGCTCCAAATCAACCCACAACTGATTGCACCAATAATTTAAAACCCAAGGGCCAAATCTCTGAATACACTCCTCAATGAGAGGATGAATATTAAGGATAGAAGAGAATGGAGAGTTCTGAAGCCAACTATCCTCCCAAAACTTAATATTGTAGCCATTACCTAACATCCAATTCACCCCTACGAGATCAATACCTTTTCCTTACTTGATACTACTCCAAATGTAGAACCATTAATCATAATATCAAAATTCAAAAAATCCACAATGTAGGTGAAAGGGAAGGGGTACTTCTTAAGAATGATTTGGCTCCATTTCTTCTACTCACCATAGATCCACTAGATTTATTTGGCCAACAAAGCATTATTAACCACCCTAAGTGGACAAATCACCAAACCCCCCAATTTTATGAATTTAAAAACTCTATCCCAGGCCACGAAGGATAGCCTTCTTCTATCCTCAAAACCATACCAAAGAAAGTTCCTTTTGGATTTTCTCAATAAAATAAAAAAATTTAGAAGGAATTTTGAAAAGACTCAACATAGATAGGAAGAATTTGCAAAGAGGCTTTCAAGAGAAGAAGTTTACAAGCTTGACTCAAGAGAGCACCTTTCCAACCAGCCAACTTACTATTGAACCTCTCCACAATATTTAACCAAAAAGAATCAGTCAGCTTAAAACCCAAAGGGAGACAAGATAAATAGAAAGAAATTTCCCAATGGAACAACCAATCATCTTGTCTATATGATGTTGTCTATCCACATGTGTGTTAATAAAGAACAAAAAACTCTTCTCCTAGTTCATAGATTGCCCCATGGAAGATGAGTAAAGAGAGAGGGATTTCTTCACATCTATGGCTTCAGAGATTGAATAAGAGCCCATAATCACTATATCATCAAAAAAATTCTCATGGGTGAAAGTATCCAAAGTCAAAGAAGGCTTAATGCCTTTAATTAGACCTTTCCCAACCATACTTTGAAGAAACAACCACGGTATTCAGCCATAATAGCAAAGATGATAGGAGATAATGGATCACCTTGATGAACCCCTTTAGAAGGTTTGAAAGATCTAGAAGAAGACCCATTAATAATCACATTTCCATAGTAGTAGTACTAATGATTTGGTTGACCATCTCGATGAATTTATCATATAATCCAAAATCCTTGTCGACCTTCAATAACAAAGACCAATCCTCCCAAAAATAGGCCTTAGATAGATCTAATTATAGAATAAAACTAGGATTCTGAGGAGCAAGAGAAAAATGAATCACTTCATGAACTTTGATGATAGAATCCAAAAAATTTCATCCTAGGATAAAACCGCTTTGTTGAGGAGAGATGATTTTAGGCAGAAGAGAAACTAATCTTAGCGTAATCACCTTGGAGAAGATCTTATAGATCGAATTGCAGGGACTGATTGGTCTAAAAGAATCCATAGTATCTACATCAGATTTTTTAGGAATAAGAACAATGAACACGTAACATTCAATTCCTTCTAAAGGGATCTAGAACCAAAGAACTCATTTACCACTTACCAATATCCAAGCCAACAATACCCCAAAACTTCTGAAAGAAAAATAGGGGAAAACCATGCGGACCTAGAGATTTCTCACCTTCAAAAGAAAAAACATCTCTTTTAATCTCTTCAACCAAAGGGATGGCAACCAAAGAATTATTAGCTCCTTCATCCAACAAGGAGGGAATGGAATCAAGAATGAGATCTTGATCTTAAAGAGATAACTTAGAATAGTCTTTAGTTAGAAAAGAATTAAAAAAGGAAACCATGGCATTAGAAATATCCTTATCATTGTTCACAACACTAGATGATAGATGAATGTTGGAGATTTTGCTGGAGGCCCTATTCTTAGAAGAAGTCATATGGAAGAAATGAGTATTATTTTTTCCATCTTTCAGCCACAAATATCTAGATCTTTGTCTCCAGTAGACTTCCTCCTTAGAGATGATATTATGAAGTTTAGCCAAAAGAATATCTTGTTTATCCTTAGTAACTTGGGAGAGAGCAGCCTATTGCATAGAGTCCTGAATGGAATCTAACTCATCCTTAGGAGAGTTCTTAGAATGGAAGATATTCCCAAAAACATGTTACTCAAAGATTTGATGTTAACCTTAATGTGACTGAGTTTCTTTACCACTCTGAACATAGCAGAACCCTAGATTTGGACATCCCATCACTATTTAATCTTGATCTTAATATTCGAATTGTCCAACCAGATCTTCTCAAAATGAAAGGGAACCCTTCTAGAAGTGGCCAAAGGATCTACCACAAAGGAAATGGGAAAATGATCAGACCCCACTTTAGTAAAAGAGGATAAAGAAACAAAAAAGCTATCAAACCAGTCACCAAAAATGAGGGCTCTATCCAACCTGACTTGAATAAGATCCTTACAAATCATCATTATTTGACCATGTATAAATCAAACCTTGAACATCAACATCTAATAACCCATGTCTAGTAATCATGTCCATAAGGTTATATCTCCCTTTCATCTAACTCTGAGAATCCACTCCCCCAACATTCTCAATGACCTTAAGCAGGGAATTGAAATCACCCATCAACAACTAGGGAGAACCTAGAAAGGAGAGTCTATGATTCTCAATAACCTTCAAGAATTTATTCCTACCAACCTTGGAATTAGGAGCATAAATATTACTAATAACCCATTAAAAACCATATCTAATGTGAACAAACTTAATAATAAGGATATTCTTATCCACACACAAAATATCACCTTTAACATTGTAGAGGTTCCAAAAAACCGCTAGACCACCAGACGCATCTTCGAAGCTATAGCCAACCACTCCACCATTTTTTAAGATTCTAATTTTCTCCACTTTTTCTTTTACCATTTTAGACTCCTCGATGAGAATAATATCATGTTTGTGGTCTCTGGCTAGGTTTCTCAAAATGTCCTTCTTATGAGGACCATTCAGGTCCATAATGCTCTAAGATATTATTTTCATTTATAAATAGGAGAACAAACATCATGGATGATGAGTTGTCTCCCATCCTCTATATCCTTCTTCCTTTCCCTTTCTCTAATTACTTTTTTGGAACTTCTACCTCTAGACTTTGGTAGAGATCCCACATCAGCCACCATGCTCCGAGTAGTGACACCCTTTGAACCAGGTGTTGAAACCTCAATCAATTTTTTTTCCTATTTTTTCTTCCAACCTATTGAATCCAGGTAGCCTCACTCAAATCATTGAGAAACTCAAAAGCACCTCCATCTAAGGAGTAATCCTCCCTACTACCCGATAAAGTATTTGGAGTAGAGGAACCCTCCTTGTCATCATATTTAGTGAGATTATTAGAAGCAAAAGAATCCTCCATAAACACATGACCGGGTTGAGCTTCCTGAGAACTAACAATAGCCTCCAAAATAAGATCTGAGTAATGTAATGTTAGGTTATTATTGGGGTTTCTATTCTAATATAATTCTTGTCGTAACATTTTTTTTTCATTAAAGCTAATGTTAGGGTTAGGGTTGAATTAAAGATTTTCAAACATGTGTGAACAATGCAACCAAAATTGTCATATAGCTAAAATATAATAAAATCATAAGTCCGTATTAAAATTATGATTATAAGTTACTTCATAAGTTTGTTACAACAAAACATTTGAGAAAAATGAAAGATACAATTTAAGATTAATTTTACAATCCTACATCTTATATTTTCTACATATTTCTGTGTATGTATATATATATAGACACACACACATACACATACACATACATACATATATATAAACACACACACACACACACACACACATATATAGACACACACACACACATATGTATGTATGTATGTATGTATATATATATGTATATGTATATCTGCATATATATATAGATACATATATATATATATATTTATATGTATATATATATAGATACATATATATATATATATATATATATATATATATATATATATATATATATATATATATATATATATATATATATATATATATATATATATATATATATATATATGATGCAGGAGCATCCTGGGTGTAAGAGCAATCTTGCGTCACCCAAAAATATTTCTGTTTTTAAATTCAATAAGGGTTATTTTGTGCAGAGCTGCTATTTATGGAAAGTTACTATTTTTGGTAATTTTCGTATGTGCTCAGAATGATCTGATTTCTTTCTTGGAGGTTCATTTTGGTCATATAAGTCTGCCAGTAAAGTTTCATTGCCAGATCAAGTGTATATTAGAAGATATTGAAGATTTTTGGTATTGGCAGCAGGGTACAGAAACTTTGAACTCAGTTTTGAAGGCTTTAGAGGCCCCGGATGAGGTCGAAAATTTGTGTGACAAGCACTTGCGCCAGTCAAGCTTGTAGAGCGCTTCGTGGCATTTTCGAAATGGGGTTATAGTGGCCGAGCGGGTCAACTGGTGATGACTTATGGTCTTCGGAAGTTGGGCCACCTGAAATGGCGAAAAATAATTTTCTTCAAAATTTCTGTTCGGGTTTCAAAGGTTATCTTGAGCCGACTATGATGTAATAAAATGTAAAATAAAATAATTCTAAGTTTGGTCGGCCTTATTGGCTAAAATTCTGGAATCTTCCCAGGCGGTGGATAATTGCCTATATAAGGAAGGTTGTATTATTGTCTTAGGCAGTTCAGAATAGTTCTGGGTAGTAGATCTGGGTATTGATTCGAGGCTTTGTCCTACAGAATATTGTAAGGAATGCCCATGTGGCTTTGCATATTGTAATTCTGAAAGTTTGTAATTCCACATTTGTGGAGATAATAAGAAGCCAATTTTCTGTTCTTGCATATTGTTGTTGTTTCTCTATTTCTGTTATGTGTTTGTGGTATTAAGGGGAGCACCCTTCATCAAGTGGTATCAGAGCAGGAGTTCTTGAGTGTGTAAATAGATCGCCAACTGTGAGGCAGTTTGCACCAAGACCGTGGCTAGGGTTTCAGCGCACATCGCGAAAATGCCTCCACGAAGGGAACGTGGCAGAAGAGCTGGTGTTGTAACACCTGAGGTTAGAGAGCTGCAGAGACAAGTGCGAGCATTGCAAGAAGAGATTCGCAGAGGAATGAATCTTAATGTCAGAGATGAAAGCAAGGATGAAGCCGAAGAAGAATATCAAGAAGGAGAAGTTGAAATTGTGAACCAGGAGGAAGAAAGACTTTTTCGGGTGATTTCCAAGATTGGGAAAAAACCTAAGATTGAGGTTCCTACATTTTCTGGAAATCTTAACCCAGAGGAACTGATCGACTGGATCAATGAGTGTGAAGAATATTTTGAGTATGAAGATGTTGAGGATCCTGATAGGGTCAAATTTGCGAAGGCCAGACTGAAAGGTCATGCGAAGATCTGGTGGCAAGAAATTCAATTAGAGCGAAATAGAAGAGGGAAAGATAAAATCACAAGATGGGATCGGATGGTGGATAAATTGAAGCGACAGTTCATTCCTGTTGATTATGAGCTTGACCTACTAAAGAAAATGCAGAGTTTGAAGCAAGCAGGAAGATCTGTTCAGGAGTATACAGAGGAGTTTTATCGACTTCTCATCAGAACAGGCCATGCAGAAGCTGATAAAGAGAAAGTTGCCCGATACCTTAATGGGTTAAGGCCAAGCATTCAGGAGGAGCTGAATCTGGTTCGAATGAACAGTATTGAAGAGGCATACCAGTTTGCCCTAAAAGTGGAGGAAAAGCTGAACAAGAAGTTTGAGAGCAGACAAAACGGAAGAGGTCGCGGTGGACGATCTGGTGGACGGTCATATGGTGGCCGAAATGAAGATCCGAAAAAGAAGGATGAGGCCAGTAGCAGTCAAAATCAGCGAGGAAATAATTCCAATCGCTTCCAGGATCAGAATAATAGAGATCAGAGAGGAAGAGGAAGAGGACAAGGATTTGGAAGAGGTGGCTTCCGTGGAACATGTTTTCACTGTGGAGAAGAAGGTCATAGGGCATTTGAATGTCCTCAGTGCCAAGGCAGAACAGACAGGAGAAATGAAGGCCAGGCCAGAGTTGCACATGTCGATGAAGATGCCAGATCATCAAATTCTGAAGATGCTGAAAGAGGAGAAACGTTGATTAACAGAAGAGTCCTGTTGAGTGGTGAGAATGAACCTGAGCAAAGGAGGAGCCTGTTTCGCACTAGGTGCAAGTGTGAAGGTAAATGTTGTGATGTGATCATTGATAGTGGAAGCACTGACAATTTGGTGTCAGAAGAGATGGTGACAAAGTTGAAGCTCAAGAAACAGAAACACCCACATCCATATCGGATTGCCTGGGTACAGGATGACCACAAGGTCATGGTCAATGAACAATGCCTAGTGAAGTTCAAGATTGGCGGATACCAAGATGAGGTATTGTGTGATATCATATCTATGGATGCATGCCATATGTTGTTGGGTAGACCTTGGCAGTTTGACAGATGTGCTGTACATGATGGCCGTGCGAATACCTATTCCCTGACAAAGGATGGAGTGCGACATAAGCTAAAACCGTTGAAGGAGACTGAAGAAAAGGTATGTGGTAATGCAAGGATAACTTTTGTTGATGGAAGAAATTTCCTAGATGGTATGAGACATGAGCATGTATGTTTTGCTTTAATTCCAAAAGCTGGTAAAGAGGAAGTAGAAGATGTTCCTGTAGAAGTTGCAGATTTGTTGAATGAGTTTCAGGATATTGTATCCGATAATGTGCCTGATGGATTACCACCAGTCAGGAAGATCAGTCATCAGATGGACTTGATCCCAGGAGCGAGTTTTCCAAATAAGGCAGCACACAGAATGACACCTGCAGAAAGTGAGGAGTTGAACAGACAAGTGCATGAATTGTTACAAAAAGGATTGATTCGAGAGAGTCTGAGTCCCTGTGCTGTACCAGCGGTATTAGCACCAAAGAAGAATGGAGAGTGGAGGATGTGTACAGATTCCAGAGCAATAAACAAGATCATAATCAAGTACAGGTTTCCATTGCCACGAATGGATGATATTATGGACTGTTTGAGTGGAGCTGTGTATTTCTCAAAGATAGATCTGAAAAGTGGATATCATCAGATTCAGATCAGAGAAGGAGATGAATGGAAGACTTCCTTCAAGACAAAGGAAGGACTGTATGAGTGGTTAGTCATGCCTTTTGGGCTAACCAATGCACCGAGCACTTTCATGCGGCTCATGAATGAGGTTCTGAAAGAATTTCTGGGTAAGTTTGTCATTGTTTACCTAGATGATATTTTGATCTTTAGTAAGACATTGGATGAGCATATGATGCATATTCGTATGGTATTTGAGAAGTTGAGAGAAGAGAAATTGTTGATTAATTTGAAGAAGTGCAGTTTTGTGAAGAAAGAGTTAGTGTATTTGGGATTTGTAGTTTCAGCAGAAGGTCTAAAAATGGACCCAGAGAAGGTACAGGCTATCCTCGAATGGCCTACTCCAAGGAGTGCTACTGAGGTAAGATCTTTTCATGGTCTAGCTAGCTTTTACAGAAAGTTTATCAGAAATTTTAGCAGTATTTGTGGACCCTTGACTGAAACAATGAGAGGGGATAGAAAAGAGTTTAAGTGGACTAAAGGAGCAGAAAAGAGTTTTCAATTATTGAAACAAAAAGTTACAGAACAATCTGTTTTAACACTTCCAGATTTTAATAAGGTGTTTCAAGTAGATTGTGATGCTAGTGGTACTGCAATAGGAGCTGTTATGAGCCAAGAAGGTAAACCTGTTGCTTATTTCAGTGAGAAGTTAAATGATGCCAAGAGGAAATATTCTGTTTATGATCAAGAATTTTATGCTATAGTTCAGGCATTAAAGAAGTGGAGACATTATCTGCTTCCTAAGGAGTTTGTTTTGTATACTGATCATCAAGCTTTGCAATATTTGAATAGTCAAGGAAAATTGAATCAAAGGCATTTGAAATGGGTTGAGTTTTTGCAGAGTTATACATTTATTTTGAAACATAGGAGTGGAAAGTCTAATAGGGTTGCAGATGCTCTTAGCAGAAGGCAACTATTGCTGACAGAAATGCAGATTGAAGTGGTTGGGTTCAAGGAACTCAAGAATTTGTATCCAGAGAATCCTGATTTTGGTGAAGTTTGGAAAGCTTGTGCAGAACCTGTTACTCTAGACAGGACAAAATGGTTGGATTTCATCATCCAGGATGATATGCTATTTAGAGGGAATCAGTTGTGCATTCCATGAAGTTCTATGAGGGAGAATCTCATCAAGGAGAAGCATAGCGGAGGATTGGCTGGACATTTTGGTCGTGATAAAACCCTTTCTTTGGTTAGTTAGAATTATTATTGGCCACAGTTGCAGCAAGATGTGAAGAAGTTTGTACAGAGTTGCAGAGTATGTCAGATGGCGAAAGGAGTGAAGCAGAATACAGGGTTGTATCAGCCACTACCTGTACCAGAGAAGCCTTGGGAGGATATCAGCATGGACTTTGTTCTTGGTTTACCGAGGACTCAGCAGGGACATGATTCAATTTTTGTGGTAGTTGACAGATTTTCAAAGATGGCACATTTTATTCCCTGCAAGAAGACTAATGATGCTGTTCATGTAGCAGAATTGTTTTTCAGAGAAGTAGTGAGACTTCATGGTTTGCCAAAGACCATAGTTTCAGATCGGGACACTAAGTTTGTTGGATATTTCTGGTTTCAGATCGGGACACTAAGTTTGTTGGATATTTCTGGCGTACATTGTGAAAGAAGTTGAAGACAGATTTGAAGTTCAGTTCATCACATCATCCCCAGACTGATGGACAGACAGAGGTGGTGAATAGGAGTTTGGGAAATTTGCTGAGATGTTTGGTTGGAGATAAGCCAACAGGATGGGATTTAATTTTACCACAGGCGGAATTTGCATACAATAATTCTGTCAACAGGAGCACTGGTAAATCACCATTCCAGATTATATATGGAAGTAGTCCAAGAAATGCATCTGAATTGAGAAAGATAGATAAAGGAGAAATAAGTAGTGCTGAAGCTGAGGATTTTGCAGAACACTTGAAGAACATCCATGAAGAGGTGAGGAAGCATATTACCAAGATGAATGCATAGTATAAGGCTAAGGAAAATGAGAAAAGGAGGCATAAGGAATTTCAGGTTGGTGATGAAGTCATGGTTCATTTGCGGAAGGAGCGGTTTCCAGTTGGTACATATAACAAGTTGAAAATGAAGAAGTTTGGACCATGCAGGATATTGAAAAAACATGATTCAGGAAACGCATATGAGGTAGAATTGCCTAGTGAGCTAAATATTTCACCAGTGTTTAACATTTCAGATCTGACAGAGTATCATGAAGGAGGTGTTGAAGATGAGATCACAGCAGCACAGTGGAGTATTCCAGCAACTAGTTCAGACACTAAGGAGATCGAAGACATACTAGACAGTCGTGTTGGTAGAAGCACAAAGAATAGGACATATGAAGAGTATTTGGTCAAATGGAAAGGACGACCTGTAGAAGATTCATCGTGGCTAACAAAGGAGGAGGTTAACCGTCTTGGTTTTCCTCTGCACACCTGAGTCGTGACAGGGTCACTTCTCAAATTACCCTGGGTGTCTGATGCAGGAGCATCCTAGGTGTAAGAGCAATCTTGCATCACCCAAAAATATTTCTATTTTTGAATTCAATAAGGGTTATTTTGTGCAGAGCTGCTATTTATGGAAAGTTACTATTTTTGGTAATTTTCGTATGTGCTCAGAATGATCTGATTTCTTTCTTGGAGGTTCATTTTGGTCATATAAGTCTGCCAGTAAAGTTTCATTGCCAGATCAAGTGTATATTAGAAGATATTGAAGATTTTTGGTATTGGCAGCAGGGTACAGAAACTTTGAACTCAGTTTTGAAGGCTTTAGAGGCCCCGGATGAGGTCGAAAATTTGCGTGATGAGCGCTTGCGCCGGTCAAGCCTGTAGAGCGCTTCGTGGCATTTCTGAAATGGGGTTATAGTGGCCGAGCGGGTCAACTGGTGATGACTTATGGTCTTCGGAAGTTGGGCCACCTGAAATGGCGAAAAATAATTTTCTTCAAAATTTCTGTTCGGGTTTCAAAGGTTATCTTGAGCCAACTATGATGTAATAAAATGTAAAATAAAATAATTCTAAGTTTGGTCGGCCTTATTGGCTAAAATTCTAGAATCTTCCCAGGCGGTGGATAATTGCCTATATAAGGAAGGCTGTATTATTGTCTTAGGCAGTTCAGAATAGTTCTGGGTAGTAGATCTGGGTATTGATTCGAGGCTTTGTCCTACAGAATATTGTAAAGAATGCCCATGTGGCTTTGCATATTGTAATTCTGAAAGTTTGTAATTCCACATTTGTGGAGATAATAAGAAGCCAATTTTCTGTTCTTGCATATTGTTGTTGTTTCTCTATTTCTGTTATGTGTTTGTGGTATTAAAGGGAGCACCCTTCATCAATATATATATATATATATATGTATATATATATATATGTATATATATATATATATACATATATATATATATACATATATATATATATATATATATATATATATATATAGATACATATATATATATGTATATATAGATACATATATATATATATATATATGTATATATATGTATATATATATATGTATGTATATATATATATTTATGTATGTATATATATATATATATACATAAATACATACATACATACACACACACAAACACACATATACATACATACATATATATATATATATACATACATACATACATACATACATACATACATACATACATACATATGTATGTATA
>BSBK01010740.1:315000-381268 GCA_027943335.1 Chamaecyparis obtusa | reverse complement strand
TCCCACTCCTCCCTCCCAATCCCACTCCCTCTCTCCCCTCCTCCCTCCACTCCCTCTCCCTCCCTCTCTCTCTCCCTCCCCCTCTTCCTCCCTCCACTCTCTCACACTCAATTTACCTCTCTCCCTCCTTCACCTCCCTCCCTCCCTCTCACTCTCCCTCCTACTCCCTCTCTCCCTCTCCCTCTCCCTCTCTCCCTCATCCCTCTATCTCTATCTCCCTCCCCCTCCCCCTCTCCTCTCAGTCTCTCCCTCCCCCTCTCTCTCTCTCTCTCTCTCCTCTCTCCTCTCTCTCTCCTCTCTCTCTCTCTCTCTCTCTCTCTCTCTCTCTCTCTCTCTCTCTCTCTCTCTCCTCTCTCTCACTCTCTACCACTCCCACTCCCTCTTCCCTCCCTCCCTCCATTCTTGTCCTCCCTCCTTCTCCCCTCTCCCACCCTCTCCCTCTCTCCCTTCTTCTCCTCCCTCCTTCTCCCTCTCCTTTCCACTCCCTCCTTCTCCTCACTCCTTCTCCCTTTCCTTCCCTCCCTCCCTCTCTCTCCCTCTCCTCTCTCCCTTATCCTCCTCCCTCCTCCCTCCCTCCCCCCTCCCTCTCTCCCTTCTCCTCCCTCTCTTCCCTCTCTCCCTCCCTCTCCTCACATCCCTCTCCCCTCTCTCCCCCTTTCCCTCCCCTCCCCCTCCCCCTCCCTCCTTCCCCCTTTCCCTCCCTCTCACTTTTGGTCTCACTCCCTCTCTCATCCTCTCCCTCCCTCTCCCTCTCTCCCCCTTTCCCTCCCTCCCCTCTCCCCCTTTTCCCTCCCTCTTACTCTCCCTCTCCCTCTCCCTCCCTCCCCCTTTCCCTCCCCCTCTCCCCCTCCTCCTCCCTCCCCCTCTCCCCCTCCTCCTCCCTCCTCCCTCCCTCCCCCTCCTTCTCCTTCCTCCCCATTTCCCTCCCTCTCCCTCTCCCTCCCTCCCTCTCCCTCCTCCTCACTATTCTCCTCCCTCTCTCCCTCCTTCTACTCCCTCTCTCCCTCCTCCTCCCTCTCTCCCTCCTTCCTCTCTCCCTCCCTCTCATCCCTCCCTCCTACTCCCTCTCCCTCCCACCCACTCTCCCTCTCTCCCTCATTCTCCTCCTCCCTCTCTCCCTCCCCCTCCCCCTCCCCTTCCCCTACATCTCTCCCTCCTTCTCCTCCTTCTCTCCCTCCTTCTCCTCCCTCTCTCCCTCCCTCCCTCTCCCTACCTCCCTCCCTCCTCCTCCCTCCCTCCTTCTCCTCCCTCCCCCTTCCCCTCCTCCTCCCCCATCCCCTCCTCCTCCTCCCCCCTATCCCTATCCATGTCCCTCTCCCCTCCCTCTCCTCCCTCTCCTCCCTCCCATCCTCTCTCCCTCCTCCTCCCTCCCTTTGTTCCCCTCCTTCTCCTCCCTCTCTCCTTTCCCCTCCTTATCGTCCTCCATCTCCCTCTCCCTCTCCCTCTCCCTCTCCCTCTCCCTCTCCCTCCCTCTCTCCCTCCTTTCCCTCCTCCCTCCCTCCCTCCCTTTGTTTCCCTCCTTCTCCCCACTCATGTATGATTATTGCACAAATTATGGTGACGTTTGAACTTAGGTTAGAACAAATATGATATAAAATAAATGTAAAGCTCTAAATTTTGTTGAACCCACACACCTCAAACATATGGATTAAATATCATAAGTAAAGTTTAAACACAAAAAATAAATAATTGACACACATAAATTGAATTGCACTCATGCACTCACAAAGTTCAAGCATGCAAAAGTTCAAAGTTTATTATAAAGTTAAAGTGTATAGTTAAAAAAATACACTTTATGCACATTTCACACAAAGTAAATTCAATAAATTATTTAAATTGTAGGCATGCATCAAAGTTAATTAAATCACAAAAAGTGAATGTCAATGTTTGTTCAAAAAGTTTTAAAGTAAACAAGTCTAAATATGAAGCACAATTAACCCAATCTAGTTAAAACACACACATGATCTAAATGTTAGTAAAATACATACATTCTGCAAACAAAAAGTGATTTTTGTTTTCTAAAGTAAAATTTAATTGTAAAGTAACAAATACTAAATATGAAGGACAATTTGACATATTTATAATATTTAGACATACCAAATTTGAAGTACACTAACATCGAACCAATTTAACATTGTAATGTAAATTTAATGTATAAGTTGTTGACCCCACCGTCCACGTTTGTCCTTGATGATAGTGATGTGGCTATTGGGAAAAGGTTATGTGGCAGTCTATTTTTAAGTTTGTTGACCACGTGTGGTAAAGTGCTTGAGTTTGTTTGGATATGAGTTTTCATTGGTTTTGTTGACCTTCAGTTAAAACTTAACTTCACGGGTGGATTTGAGTTGGTTCTATGTTATGACTAAGGATATTTCTCTTTTGCAAAATGAAGTAGCCCTAAATGTTGACTGAGAAGAATGGTGGAGAAATTTGTTTGGCAAGATCAGGGTAATCTTTTGTTACTCCATTTTTTTTTTGCTTAACCACTAGGTATGTTGTTTTGACAATCGATTATTTTGTTAAGCCGTTTTAAAATGGTTTTAAGTTTTAGCTTGTTAAGAAAACAAAACTGTTTATTATTCATTTTTCTACTACTGACAGGCTCTTACGAAGATGGTTAAGTTTTTATTCATGAACCATGGTTATGTTTTCAGACAAGGGTTTTATGCATTTGCAAGCAGTCTTCTACCCTATCTTCTTGGATTGAAATTTGTTAATCCATTTTTTCTCCCTATGGTTAACAGTTAGGGTTATTGATTTATTGGCTATTCATACATGAATGTATGAAACCACTATGGTGGTGATATATATAAGGATGGATATTTTTCTCTATATATAGATTGAATAAAAAGCATTTAAGAGGTGTTGTATTAAAAATCTATGAAAGATTATTTTGGGAGTGTGAAATAAAAAGGCTTGTGATAATATAATGAGAATGTATAACTGGTGTATTATTCCAAACCTTTGAATCATTTTGGAAGGAGTTGTAGCTCCTATAGTTGTAGCTATGAATTTGGACATTGGATTAATTTAATAAAGGATTCACAGAGTGTTTTTTCCCTATGATAGAACCTAGTTTGGTTCTGAGGGTTTCCACTCAGCACATTTCTTGTGTTATGGTTTTTGATTGTGTCAAGTTATGATATTCTGATTCTCATTCATCTTTTTGGGTTTCATTTATGAAACCTATCTGGTCTTTTATGATTTAAATGCATTGTTAATTCAATCATTCTCTCTTTGATACATTGATGTAAAATTAGAAAACTTGAAGGTAGTATAATCAGTTTTAAGTGTACTTTGATTCACCCCCCTCCCCCTCTCAGAGTATTGTTTCACTTTCTACAATTGGTATCAGAGCCAAGAGTCCTTATTTAGGTTTGTCTTCCTTAGGACCGATTCTAGGTCTAGGAAAGTAAAATGGCTCAGTTGGAAGGTGCCTCACTTACTAGAGCTCCCTTGTTTGATGGTACCAATTATACCTTTTGGTAGGTTAAAATGGAAGCCTTTATAAATTCTTTGGATGTCAAAATGTGGGATGTTGTGGGCTAGTGAGTATACGGTACCCTCTACTGTTCCTACATATGCAGATGAAAAGACAAAATTTGAGCTTGATAAAAAAGTACTTGTTTTTCTATACTATGCGGGCTATCGAAGGAAGTGTTTGTTAAAGTTATGTACTTCAAATTAGAAAATGATTTATGGAACAATCTTGAGTCTATTTATCAAGGAGATGAAAAGGTTAAAGAATCTAAATTGATTACTTTAAAGACACAATTTGATGCTTTAAAAATAAATGATGATGAGTCAGTGGAAAATTACTTTCTTCGTGTAGATGAACTTGTAAATGCTAGAAAAGGACTTGGGGAAAAAATAGAGGAATATGATATTATTGCTAAAGTTATCAAAAGTTTATTGCCTAAGTTTTGAAACTAAAATTTTCTGCTCTTGAAGAGAGAAAAACACTTCTCTTCTATGACTGTACATATAAATTACAAAGCATTCTCACAGCTTATGAAATGAGAATAGGTAGTGTTCCTTCTACTTCCAAAGAAATAGCTTTTAAAGCTGAGAAAAAGGATGACAGTGATTCTAATTTGTCTGATGTGTTTGAAGCATTGCTGATTAGAAAACTTAGAAAAAAATATCAAGGAAAATTTCCATTAAAATGTTTTGGCTACGGCAAAGCTAGTCATTTTATAGCAAAATGTCCTTATTTAGATTTGAATAAAGAAGAAGACAGTTCTGAAAAACACTTCAATAAACCTTGGAATCCAAATAAGAGGTTTAATAATTTCAAAAAGAAAAGTCTTGTATCTAAAGAGGAGTCTGAAGTTGATTTAGATAACTCTAATTGTGAAGATGGTGAAACTCTGTTTATGACTAAGATTGAATTTGAAAAACTAAAATTTGAAGTAGATTCTGATCTTGAGGTTGAGAATGTAAATCTTGAGGAAGAACTTTTGTGTGCTCTTTAGTAAATTAAGAGGTTTAAGAAACTTGTACTTTCTTATGAAAACACAAATCAAGTTCTGTAGATTGATCTAGACACTGCTAATATGACTGTTGAAAGTCAAAGATAAGTTATTGAAGAGAAGGATTAAGAAATAAAAAAATTGCAAAAACAAGTGTATGCTCTTGAAAATCTTAAAGAAGCTGGAAAAACAATTGAAAAAGGGAAATGTTCAAATCAACATTATTCATCTATTGCTAACAAAAATATATTCTTTCATGGTTATTGTCACTATTGCAAAATGTTTGGACATAAGGTGAATAACTGTATGATGTTTAGAACTCCCACTTTTGGTCATAAGTAGTCATTTGGTTTCTTCAAAAATATAAGGTGTTTTAAATGCTTTAAATTTGGTCACACAACAAACTATTGTATAACTTTTAAGAAAATAGTTCAGGTTTGGAAACCAAAACTAGAGCAATCAATGCTTGTCCAAATAGCAGTTATTTCCACAAAATATGCCATTTGGGTTCTTGATAGCAAGTGTTCTCACCATATGACTGGGGACAAAAACAAATTTTTAGAATTAAGGAAACATCCAGGGGGTTTCGAGAAGTTTGGTGATAATAGTGGTCTTTATATAACAGGAACTGGGACAGTAATGATAAATAAGGATACACTGATGCATGATGTCTATTATGTTGAAGGTCTTAAATATAACTTGTTGAGTATTGATCAAATTTGTGATAGTGGATACTATGTAATTTTTAATTCTTATGGGTGTGTTATTAAAAGAGCAGTAGGCAAAACTGTTGCAAAAGGTTTTAGGACACCTAGAAACTTGTATAATCTATCTGATTCTAATGATCAGGAACAAGACACGGGTATTTGTCTTATGAGTCATGTAGAAGAAAATTGGTTGTGGCATAAAAGAATGTGTCATGTAAACTTTGATAATATAATCAGGATCAATAAGCATGAAAATGTTAGAGGTTTACCTTTAATTAGTAGACTGATTAATTTTGTTTGCAATGAATGTATAAAGGGCAAACAAACCAAATCTTCTTTTAAAACTAAAGAGTTCTTATCTTCCAGACCTTTGGAACTTGTGCACACAAATGTGTGTGGACCAACAAAAACATAGGCAATGAATGGTGAAAAATATTTTATGTTGTTTGTGGATGATTACACTAGGATGGTTTGGGTAACTTTTCTAAAACACAAATTTGAGGCATTTGTAAAATTCAAAATTTTTAGGAAAATGGTTGAAAAGGAGTCTGATCTTAAGCTAAAATGTCTAAGCTCAGATAAGGGAGGTGAGTTCACATCTCAGGACTTCCATTGAATATTGTGAAAATCATGGAATCAAATGACAATATTCGGTTGTCTAAACTCCACAACAAAATAGGGTAGTCGAGAGGAAAAATAGAATGGTAAAGGAAATGGCAAGAACTATGTTGAATGAGTCAAATATATCAGATAAGTTCTAGAAAGAGGTTGTACATACAATAGTATATATTTTAAATAGAGTACAAATCAGAATAAGAACAACATGTACTCCCTATGAACTGTGGTATGGAAAAATAACCTCTATTAAGCATTTTCAAATTTTTGGTTGTCAATGTTTTATTAAGAATGATTCTGAAATTCTTGACAATTTTCAATCAAAGTCTGATGAAGGAATTTTTTTAGGCTATTCTTCTAGCAGTAAAGCATACAAGTGTTTTAACAAACACTTAAACAAAATTGTTGAGTCTATAAATGTGATTTTCAATGAGAATCTTAATATGGTGAAAAAATAAAATTTAGATGTTGAAGAGGATAAGTTGGAACTTGGAAATACTTCATCCTCAATTGAACCAGACATTACCAATTTTGAGTTAACTAACTCCAGCAGCCAAGAGGAAACTTCAAATTCCGAAATGGATATACCAAAAAAGACACCTTCTAGGATAATTTCCAAGAGACACCCTAACACACTTGTTATTGGTGATAAAGATGCGGGTATATTGACCTATGGAAAGGAAAAATAGGTTGAACAAGCTCAAATGGCTGAGCATTTTTGTCTTGTTACAAATTTTGAACCCCAAAATGTATATGAAGCTTTACAAGATAAATCTTGGTTAAATGCTATGAAAGAAGAAATTAATCAAATTGAGAAAAATGAAACATGGGAACTTGTTCCCCGTCTAGATAACAAAAATGTAATATATGGGAAATGGATTTTCAGAAATAAGTTGGATGAATCCAGCAAGGTTTTTAGAAATAAAGCTAGATTCATTTGCAAAGGATATGCTCAACAGGAAGGAATAGATTTTGTTGAAACCTTTGCTCCTGTAGCTTGATTAGAGTCCATCAAAATATTTCTTGTATATGTTTCCTTTAAAAATTTTACAGTGTATCAAATGGATGTTAAAATTGCATTTCTAAATGGATATTTAGAGGAAGAAGTGTATATGGAGAAACCAGAAGGTTTTGAAGCTTCTGCATATCAAGATCATGTATACAGATTTAAAAAGGCACTCTATGGCCTTAAACAAGCACCCCGCGCATGGTACTCTAGGTTTGATGCACATTTGTTAGCCAATGGCTTTACTAAAGGCAGTGTGGACATCACACTCTATACTAGACTTGTTAATGATGAGTTATTGGTTGTTGAAATCTGTGTGGATGATATAATTTTCAGATCTACAAATAATGAACTATCACAAAGTTTTTCTACTATTATGGAATCTAAGTTTGAAATGTCAATTCTTGGTCCTTTGACATTCTTCTTGGGTATTCAAGTTTCACAATTAGAACATGGTATTTTTATTTCCCAAGTTAAATATGCCAAAGAAATGCTAAAGAAGTTCAAAATGGATCATTGCAATCCTATCAGCACACCTATGGAAACTGGTTGTAAGCTGATAAAAGTTGATGATTCTCCTCTAGTTGATCAAAGCACATATAGATCCATGATTGGTAGTTTAATTTATCTTACCACATCTAGACCAGATTTAATGCATGTTGTCTGTATGGTATCCCGCTATCAATCTGCACCCCAACAGTCCCACTCAAATGTTGTTCATAGAATTTTCAAATATATCCAAGGAACTCTTGATTTTGGCTTATGGTATTCCAAATCTCATGATTTTACTTTGCTACGCTACACTGATATAGATTGGGGAGGTTGTGTTGATGATCAGCGTAGTACCAGTGGTGTTGCTCTCTTTCTTGGCAATCATTTGGTTGCCTGACATAGTAAGAAGCAAGACTGTGTTACCTTATCCACTACTGAGTCTGAATATATTGCTGCTACCACTTGTTGTACCCAAATTCTCTGGATGTCATATCAATTAACTGATTTATGTATTGAGGTATCAAAACCTATAACTATGTTCTATGACAATACTAGTGCAATACAAATTTCCAAGAACCCAGTCCTACATTCTTGCACCAAACATGTTGCTATTAAGTTTCAATATTTGCGAGATTAGGTGGCTGCAAAGGAAATTACTATGATTAATGTATCTTCTCAAGGCCAAGTTGCCAATATTTTCACCAAAGCTTTACCTAAAGATATTTTTTACAACTCTGAGATCAATTGGGAGTTTACTCTCAATCTACTCTTTTTCTTTGAGACTCTCTTAGTATGGCGGAGCTTCTCTATTTTTAATATATACACACATATGTATATATTTAATTACAATAATATAAATATTTAAAATTGTGTTTGATTTAAATTCTTATATAGCGAAAGAAAAAAACTTTATCTCATATGGTTTGTAGAGATTTGGTAGATATTGTTTGTAAATGGTGTAGCAAGCTAAGTGGGGTAAGCTTGGATAAAACTCTACAATTAAGCACGTTTGAGTTGGTGTGGTACTAGGATGTGTGATTCCCCTCAAAGACTTAAGAAATGAGTTATTGTGAACAACTACTTAAGAAACATAAATCAATAAAATTAACTATCTAGAGTACACATTGATAATAGCATTATAATAGATATTGTTCATTTATATATAAATCCATTGCATACAAATTGTTATACATATTTCACAAAGATGAATTTTAAAAAGACATGGTTAATTAAGTGAGATACTAGGGTTTCAAGGAGATTTTAGAACTTACAGTATATGCATTTTCTCATTAGTGAGATGTTGTAGACAAAATTTTCTTAGACTTGAGATATCTTGTATAAGTGTAGCCATGGACATTATTAGTGGTTGACAGTTGGTGCAGTTAGGAGAGCATCTAGAAAGGAGGAATGCATGCCATGAGAGCTACAAAAATGAAGCACATAGAAGGCTTCAAAATGGGCTTCTTGGGAGAAAAAGGTCACATAAAATTGAATTCTCATTATTTAGTCATTTTAGTTGTGATTTTACCTGATGACCAAATTGGTCATTTATTTAGTCATTTATATTTGTAGAACATGATTAATTTTAGTCACGTGACTAAAATGTTTAGTCACCTAGTCATTTATTTGCCAAATTCTACTAGTGTAGGTATCATCCCAAGAATGAATGATCATCTAGCCATCTCCAGCTCCCCATTTCAAGTCTTGCTATAATACGGTTCTACCATCAAGGATGCTATTCCATATCCTAGATCTGCTAGGGAGCCCCTACATACTAAGGTAGTGGTAGAACCTTTCCATATTCAAGTATTTTGTAGACATGATGTCACACCAAGTGGCTTCATGATTGCACTAGTTGTCTTCATGCCTTGTTTGTTGATCCTAGGTGCCCCTACACCACCTTACTAGCCTAGTTTTGCCAATGGGTGATCCATGTATTCACCCATTGGCTCAGCCATTATTATGTGCGATTTTCCATGGTTAGTATAATAGAAAGCCAAAGTAGCGCAAAAAACATTATTCATAATTTGGTTTAAATTAACACCATTGTATACTAAATGGGTAACAATGTGTTGTATATTTTTGAGCGTCCACATTCAATTAACTATAAATCTAAGTTCCCAATGTCATGGAGAGGCTTGAGAAGTTTTGTAGCATTGTCCAAGGTGGGAATGTCAGTTACACATAGTTAACACAGCGATGGGAGTACCTTACATTTTATGGGATCTCAAACTTTAACTACTGATTGTTCTTACAATTAACTACTGACTGACTTGCGAAAACTTACCCAGCGAAAAAAATTGAGTACTTGGTAACTTGAAGAATAATCCTAGAGTTTGCAAACTATGGTTACAAGAACCCAGAAACTAGAGTAATCTAGTTTGCATTTCATGACCAAGAGTAATCATGTATGGTTAGCAAACTAGAGTAATCCTAGAGTTTGCAAACTATGGTCACTTTATGGGAGGTTTCGATGGATCCAAAACTTTGAGACTTTTGGAAATGAAATGCAAACCCACCAAATCGATGGAGATAGTCTAGATACTGGAAATATATTTTGTGGCAGTCTTGTCAAAAGAATAAAGAAACTAAATCTCACAAGGACCCTAGATTATGAAAAGGTTTGGTTTTCCATGAAATGCTAATCCCTGAATTTCAAGTAATGAACAATTTACTATGTATAGTGTCTGTATGATAAAGCCTTTCTCTAATTTAAAGTTAATATTGCTTGAAAAGAGTACTCCAAAGGATAGATGAAACAGTTTGGGACCAGTCACAAGTTTAGAGATCATAATGCTATTATATACATCCAATTTTTTTGTATACATAATGCTATCATATACATCAGATGCTACTTGCTGAATCACAAGCCCCATCACTTGCAGAGGCAGCTCCAAACCAATGTTTAGTCATGATAACTCTGCTTATGTTGTCACAAATGTGCCTTTGACCATCCCTTGCTCAATGGAATGAATTTTCTTTGTGGTGTTGGGATCTTGTCAACTCCATATGCTATCAAAGAAGGAGGATGGTTGGGATTGGGTATTTTGTTTGCATTTTCTTTACTGTCTTGTTACACTGGTGTCCTGCTTCACCACTATTTGGAAAGTGTACCAGGCTTTGAGACCTATCTTGATATAGGTCAGGCTGCCTTTGGGACTGGAGGTTGTGTGGTAGTTTCTATTATTTTGTATGTGGAACTATATGCTTGCTGTGTAGAATATATAATTCTTGAAAGTCACAATATTTCATCATTATTTCCCAATGCACACCTTGATTTTGCTAGATCATTGCACTTTCTATTCTTCCTACATGTTGGCTTTGAGATTTAAGCATCTTATCTTATATTTTTGCCACTGGAGTGATAGCTTCATTGTTGGTAGTAATCTATTTATTTTGGCTTGGAATAGAGGACAGAATTGGGATTCACCATAAAGGCACTCTTTTGAATGTCACCAATTTTCCAATAGCAATTGGTCTATATGGATATTGCTATTTTGGCCATGCTGTTTACCTAAAAATCTACACATCTATGAAAAACCACTCACAATTTACTCTTCTTCTCATTACAAGCTTTCTAATATGCACAAGAGTGTATGTTGTTGTTGCTATCATGGGCTATATGATGTTTGGAGAGGCAACATAGTCTCCATTTACAATTAATATGCCCACCACTTTTGTAGCTTTCAAAATAGTTGTCTAGACTATAGTTGTGAATCCTTTCACCAAATATGCATTGACCATAACCCCTATGGCATTAAGCTTGGAGGAGTTGTTACCTTCAACTTCAATGAGTTTACAATTTCTTGACATGATCCACAAGACTATGACTTATGTCATGGGTCAAAAGCTGAGAAAGCCAAACGTGACAAGAAATTAGGGATTCCTAACCACAATATGTAGGCTTAATTGGATATCTAATTTTTTCATTTAGCAGGGGTAAATATTTTTGATTAGGAGTTATGATCATTGAGGTCACAAATAAGGAACCTCATTCTCAATAGAAACATTCAACAACAATATCTAGCGAGATTAAATCTTAATAGAAAGAGCATCAATACCACAACTTAACCATCAAATTATGCCATTACTAACTACTAAATGTCTAACTTTAGAATCCATGTTTTATGAATTGTCTTACAGGACCAAGATGGGGTTGTTTCGTAGTGGGACCTCTACAATTTGTAGTCTTCTATGGCGTTGTTGTTTCATGTACTCTTCTTGGAGGTTAGAGTTTGAAGGTACCTTTCAAAAATAACAAGAAAGAAAGAAAATATTTACTTGTGAAAGACTGAATATCATGATTGTTTAATGGTTTTGTAAAATTATATTACAGTTCTTATATAAAATCTACCATCCAAATGGGGAGATGCAATTGTACCAATTTATATTTCTATTTGGAGGGCTGATGCTTGTGCTGGCTCAAATGCCATCATTTCATTCACTGAGATATATAAATCTAGCATCCCTATTGTTGTGCTTTTCCTTTACTGCATGCGCTATGGGAGGCTCTATCCATGCGGGTTGGTCTTGACTCTTCATTGATTTGCCTTTAGCTTGAATTCAGATGAAATCTTTTCCTTGTTCTGTATGGCTATATTAATTGTACATGACAGGAGTCTCAAGCAATGTAGAGAACAAGGACTACAGTTTGGTTGGTAGTAAAACACACAAATTACTTTCTCCTTTGAACTCTTTTTCAATAATTGCAACAAGTTATGGCAATGGAATCATTCTCGAGATTCATGTGAGATTAGTTAATAATTTTTAAAAGGAGAGTAGTTTTGTATTAAATCTTTCCATTCTTGCAGTTTTCATAATGATAATTATAGGTCCAGAAGGGAGATCCCAAACTTCCTAGACCAATCAACCTCACAATCGAACTAGGAGCACATTGCAATATGTATTTGTTTTTTGTCACCTTTATAAGCTTAAGATTTTATATTGCACTTATAGTCAATCAAAACCATTTTTAATTGTACAGAGATGGTGGGTGTGATGGTCTCTATGTTTTAGTTGTATTTAGTCCTTTTTTAACATGTATTTTTAAGGATAGTAGTTCAAGTTTTGTTTAAAGTTGATGAGGTTTACAAAAATACTCTTACCTAGAATGTTTTACTGTCGATATTCTCATAGTGTGATACTTATATGATGATGGTGTTGTTTAAATCTTGTTAAAGTATTATTAATCACAAGCATTTAGTATTTTCTAAAAATAAAACCTTGAACTTCCCAATAATTACCCTATAAATAAATGGTTGCCTGCCTTAAAATTCTTTACTACCAATTTCAGTGACAGACTATGTAGAAATTTATAAGTTTTGGTCTTACATTCTAATATTTGGGGAGGGTTTTGCAGGCCACTCTAGCTACTCCAATTTCAGGAAAAATGTTCAAAGCACTCTTTGTGTGTTATACAGTGGTTGTGTCCACCTACTTCTTTGCTGCAATTTTAGGCTACTGGGCATTCGACAACAATGCCCAAGGGACAATTTAGAGCAACTTTGCGCCTGCAGGAAGGCCAACTTATGTTCCCAACTAGTTTCTCTTCATGGCCAATATTTTTATCCTTATGCAAACATCCATAGTTACTCTGGTTAGTTTTGTTTGGGGTACATACTCAACTATTATCAATATTGTTATTACATCTGAGAACAATATATACTTCTATTGATCACAAGTATCTAAGATTTTACTTCTAGAAATTATTAGAACATCAAATTCAACAACTATCTTAGAGGATAAAATATTGTTCAAAATAGAATTTAATAAGTGTAGAAACTAGAAGAATTCAGCATACTAAACTTGGGATTTATCCTAGAAAACCTTAAAGAGAAGAAAAAGAACTTGATAGAAGCAATAAATCATCTATCTAGGTGTTGTTAATCACAAAACAACACCTACAAAGAGTAGATACAATTGATTGTTGTTTCGATAGTTCACTACAGCTAAACAACTTCTATAACTGAATTCTTGATTTGATCACTATAACCCTCATAAAAGCTTCTAATTATGCTACACAAACCCCTCGTGTCTTTATATGATTTGTAATGATCCCATCATGTACTACGAGGATCCAGAAGTAGAGTGGGAAGGAGAAAAGTCAGATTTTTCATTTCAAATTCTATGTTTTGTGTGTCAAGATTCAAGATAAAACTGCCCCTTAATGTTTTTATGTTTTTGCTACAATGGTTACAAAAGCACTGTGGGTTGGTGGTTGAGTAGCATGGAGAGTGCACAGAGGAAGGACAAAGAGACTGTTGCAATGGGATCCCATGAAGTTTCATCAAAATATTCAATTTTGGAGGAGTAATGACTTGAGCCTATGGGTAAAATGAACTATGAAATTGATGAGCATACTTCATCTTCTTTACTCTTTATAGAAGGAGCTTCAATTGCTCCCAAATTCTCCAAAAAATCTCTCATGTCAACTTTGCGGGAAGCCATTGAATTATAATCCTTTATCTCTACATTCTCAGGAGGAAGAACACTGCCATCATTACTAAGAGTATTATCATCATAACTCAATAACAAGGGAGCCTGATCTGGGCAGTTATAACTTTTTACACCACCATTATTGTTTAGGTACTTCATCTCCTGCAACTTCTTCGTAATGTGATGGATATTTGTCCACACATTCCCATTTATACTGGTGCATAAATGACCTGAATTTGGTCTAGTTTGAGTGCCTAAAGACCCTTTACCATTGATGGAGTTCTCTCCTAGTGGTTGAGTCTTTAACCTTCGATTAGATTGACAGCCTAATGACTCCCTCTCATTAATTGAGTGATCTCCAAATGATTAAGACCTTATCCATAGCTCAAGTTGTGCTCCTAAACATCCTCTCTAGTTAATTGAATGTTATGCAATTAGGTTAGTCCTTAGCTTAGGCTCAGTGCCTAAAGATCCTCTCTGGTTAATTGAATGCCTACAATTGGGTTAGTCCATAGCTTGGAAATGATTTTTATATCTTCTAATTTAAAAATATCTTCTCCTCAAGTCTAGAAATGATTGTTATATAATTCTTCCTTCTCAATCTAATATATGTAATTATTTTATTCCTTTCTAATCCACATACCACTCACTAATCTGTTCACTACTATAACATGTAGTGTTGTTTTCTGGTATAATATCTTGGTTTGATTTGATTGCCAAATGTTCTTAATAGGGGATCCATCTCTTATTTCTTCTCACGCCTCACAAATTAGGTTCATAAATTGTAGCCAAAAGAGAAAAGCTAACAAAATCTTTGAAAGTTGTTATCCTCTCTATCTATTGTTGTGTAATTTATTCTTCCATATAGCTGATTATCTTTTTTTTTCATTTCTCTTGGATGAATTCTTTGGGGATCTTGTATGTTAACTTGAGGATCTAGTTGTAAAATTAGTTCTATTGATTTGGATTGTGTAGAGAACTTATGTTGAGCACATAAAAGAGGAACTTGTACTATCCCCTGCTCATGCATTATCATTCATTGCAGTAGGAGAAGGTATGTGCTAGAAAAGAAAATTGATTGATTGTTAGATAAATTTTCATTATAAGAATATTTATTGTTAGTTGGTTAGTTGTAAAGCTCAATTTTCTTTCAGCAAAAAATTTGATAGAGCTAATTTCATTGATTACATCTCATTCCTTAAAAGGTGAGTATAACAACCTCACAAGATATCTTTGGAGCTTAATGATGTCTTCCTTAAGCTATGGAGTAGTAAAAAAGGTTAGTAATTTCTTGCTCAACATTACTGGTCATCAACATGAAAATTAAAATACTTGCCCATAAATATATGAAGCTATGAAGTCTCATCTACATTCCAAAATTGAGAAATAAATTAATAAAGTACAATGTCATAGATTAGTAGGTGCACTGAACTTATCCACATTGTGATAGGAACAGTTGAAGCTACATTGAAATGGGCCCACAGTTGGCCATCTGCAACAGATACTACTTAGGATCAAATCTTCAGGTATGAAACTCTAATTCCAAAAATTATAACATGCATACATTCCATAAGTCCAAAAGACCCAAGTCCCTAGAAAGGTTTTATGTAGCAAAATGGCAACTGAGAATTCAATCTAAAACCAAAACTCAAAACAACACAAATGCAAACCACATGGGTTGAATCTAACCTAGTTGTTCAAGATTTCAATTTGAGTAAAATGTCCAAGCCTAATATATCCATGCATTTTCCATTAACTAGTATTTTTTCAAGGAACCCTTCAATAGCTTGAGTGAGATTGATCTATGAACTAGTTTATGAGATAAGAACTTACAAACTCCATATGAATCTCATTTTGGTCGAGTGTTGATTGGATTAGTGAGGTTACTAAATAATGGTGGGAATATCTATACCTTGGGATTTTTTTTGTTCATTTTATGGGATGGGCTTATTGCATGTGCTAAAATGCAATTAGCGGGCACGTGCCGAAATTCAAGCATAATCAAAGCTAGATTTTTGCCAGATGTTGTGACTGCCTTAACAGACATGTATGCAAAAGTTGAAATATATAAAATCCACATGGATTGTTTGACAATATGAAACATGGTTTAATAAAATGCCATGATTGTGCTTAACAAAACACACTTGATAAAGCTGGAAGCATTTTTATGAAAATGCAATTGGAAGGTGTAAATCCACATTTGGGAAATTTTTTAATGCTCATGACCCCATTAATCCACACTCAGACTTTGTTTGTAAGAAAATGTGGGATAAGGGGCATGATGGATGGAGAAATCAGGGAGAAAATATAGAGGTGAAAAGGTGAAAATAAAGATATTTGTGGAGAAAAACATTAAGAATGAGAGCAATAGAGAAGCAAAAAGGAGTAAAAGGCCAGTAAACATGGAAGTAAACCCTTCATTCCCTATCACTTATAATTGGAAAAGAACTTAGTAGTTTCAGTGACTACTGGAAAGAAAGAACAAAGGCAGTTTTGAGTGGATGTGGGAGGCCAACATAAAGTACTAGTATAATTGGTATGATTATTCTTTAAAGGGTACTAGCTCAATGGAAGAGAACCTATTTTACAAGTAGGAGGATGATGGTTTGATTCCATCATGCCCTGATATGACTAAATTAATGACTAAATAGATGACTAAATTAATAACTAAATATATGACCAAATAAACGACCAAATAAATGACCAAATAAATGACCAAATAAATGACCAAATAAACGACCAAATAAACAACCAAATAAATGACCAAATAAACTACCAAATGACCAGATAAATGACCAAATAAACTACCAAATGACCAAATAAATGACTAAATATATGACCAAATCAATGACCAAATAAATGACTAAAATAGATTAGTCATAAATTTAGTCATGAGATAAATGACCGGCAATAAGCTACCACTAATCACATGACCAAATTTGGTCATTTATCTACATTTTTTGGTAGTTTATTTGGTCATATATTGTTGTTTTTGTACTAGTGCTAGATGGACAATTCACCCTTATCCTCTCAAATAGTCTACCAAGATCTCTGTGAAGTTTCCAAATGTTTCTTTGGTGTTTAGGTGGCTAACTACATTGATCAATCAAGATCCTAGAAAAGTATTTTGATTTTCTACTAGGGCCATGTTATGATGGTTTAAATGTAGCCAAATTTTTAAAAAATTCATTATGTCAAAAAAGGTTGCTTGTAGAATCATGGTCCCTATGTAATTATTTGTATTCTCTAGGGTCTTCATGTATCAAACTTCCAAAATCTTATAATTTTCAGTTACAAGAAAGAAATAAAATGTTAAGCTTTCATCTTAAAAATGACCAATCAATTCACAAAGTTTAGCCGGTTTTAAGTTTTCAAGGTCTCTGTTTGTCTTCCAACTCCATCCTGCATTTCAAATTTTTAAAATCAGATGTCTGAGTAAAAATTTATAAAAGGTTAATTGGAGCCCCAAAAATACGTATTTTTAATTGATTCAATAACCCAAAAAGTTAAAGAGGTTAATGAATCGTCCAAAAAATTGTCTTTCTCATTGATTCATTAACCTCTTTTAATTTCAAAATTAAAACATAAATATAAATTAAAAAAGAGGTTAATGAGAGTGTTTCGAAAAGGTAAATTGAAAAGATTTCTTATCTTGGACAGGTTAAGCGATCCCTAGAAAATTAGGTGTTTATGATGGATTCATTAACCATCCAATGTTATAATTAACTTTTGGACGCAAATTGGAAACATTCAAGGTGATGTATAGGGAAGCTATGAGGCCAACTTAATGCTATACATAGGAAGAAATCTGGAAGTCAGGCAATATGTGATCTTTCCAACATAGTGAACTTTCTATTTTGTTTGTGCTTGGTCACTTGTGCTCATTACACACCTTCCCTCTTGGCTCATACATTGTACCCTTCATTACATTTGTTTTATACTGGTCACCTCCCTTGTGTAAACTGCATTCATTTGTGCCGGTTCTCATCAATGGTGAATCAGATTCAAAAATTGTATGATATTGAAGGAGCATACCGAGCCACCATTGAGAATATCATAAGTATACTCACAGAGCTTGTACATAGGAAGGATGTGGTGGCAGCAGGTTGTTATGTATGTTGCACCCCTATGAGGAGTGTGCAATCCACTTGAAGGAGTGGGTGACTACTTTTGAAAAGACCTTGCATCAAATTTTAAAAGTGTCATTTGCAGGTTCCATGGCTTCATTACTTAAAAATGATACCTTTCTTGCAAACCAAGCAACGGTAACATGCACTCAGAGTTGATTTATGGTGGAAAGTTTCAAAGCATAACCTATTGGAGGGCAGAAGCAACATGCTTGTATAATATTTAGTGTCGTGTAAGCTCTACAAAACCATGAAGCAAGGTCCTCCACATTTCCGGTCACAACACTTCTGATATACAATAGTTTGACATCGATTGTAAACAATGATTTTGCTGTAGTGCCAGTCATCAACCAACCAATATATTGCACACCCTTCAGTTGTCCAATCCACTTTTATTGGCTTATTTGATCCAGACATTAAAAAGAAGCTCTTACTGCATTAATCAATCTCTTTCTATTGGTACCATCATCATAACTCTTGGAATAATCCCACGTGGAAGAAATACCAATTTCTCAAAATACATGGATACCTAGGCTGCCAAAAGTATTGAAAATGAAGAAGATTGGCTTTGAGAAAAGGAAGTATAATCTTCTTGGCAAGACCTTGATCATTTGAAACAAACTCCAAAATAACATCACCGACTGCCTTGAATCACCGGAATCCACTTAATAACAAACAGACAGTCTCACTTATCCTTATCCCTGTCATCTTATTCCATAAGACCAGATCTCTAAACTAATTTCAATAATAAAATTGTGTACATGCTTTCCTTATTGTAGTCTTTTCAAATAATCATATGCACCAATAAACCCATTATTGTGACAAACATGTAAAAGGTCTGCCTGGCCCAGTGACAAAATTATTTTTTAAAATAATGAGGTAGGCTGGACCGCAGGTGGGTCTGGCTTAAAAAATTTTCCAACTCAAACAACTGGTGCTCAAAAACATCTAGAACAACTAGCGACAACAACTGGACTCGATGCAAACAATTGGGAAACTTTTAAAAAATTCAATTTTTATCACTTTGCCAATCACCAAACTGAACAAATTGCTTCCAATTGGGCCATTAAATCACTGATGAGAACTTGTCGTTGGAAGCCGAAAGCTGGCGGAGACGGACTTTGTACCATAGACAACAACCTTGTCAAACAACTTCGCCAAGAAATGCATGAAGCGAGAGATTTCAAAACTTGAAAATGCCCGTTCAGAAATACTGGCAGACTGCAAACTGAAAACATCGCCGACTGCCTGAGAAAAAGGCGAACTAAAAATATCAGATGGCGAACTGGAGAGAAGCCACTGAAACTAGAAGAAATTTCACATGCAATGATCGAAACAAACCAATCGCCAACTGGAGACGATCGCCCGTTCAAAAGCTACGAATCAATGAAGATGACTACTTTACAAAACCTTCTATCCGCACTTCATCATTATAAAACCCCTTTTTATCTGACCTGGCAATCTCGTCAAATGGAAACTTCACAATCTGAAAAAACATGATAGATGATCTTTCACATATGTAGAAAACAAGGCCACAACTAGCTTCAACATATGATCAATTGGCTATCTGAAAATAATCATCGAAGTTGTGCCCTTAGAACACCCTGAACTGAAAATAGTCAAATTCATAGAAATTGTGTTTGGAATCGATTGAGAAGAATCATCAATCGGATTCGTGATAAGCCTAAACTTAACATGGAGAATAAATGTGCTGTCTACATTATGGATCAATCTTCAATTATGCTTGACCTCGATCTGAGCGCAACTAACAAGACCCCAAAGTGAGCCATTCACAAAACTAAATTGTGCACTGCTGAAAAACTTAACATTCTGCAATCTAAATGGCTCTGGAAAACATGTCAGACGGACACATGGGAGGCTAAAAATCGGCATGAACCTTCTTTCTTATGCTGACAAAAAGATGCAATGACCAGCACCTATTGATCAATGACAGGGCGCTTAATACACTCATCCAAACAGGGCCTCCAACTAAACTGTGCAACTGACCCTCATTAAACTGTTAGAAATTGCAAACGGAATCAAATTGACAAACCAAGCAAATGGATTCATCATGGCCTGAAAACTAAAACACAAGGAGTATTTAACTCCTGGAATATGTTGCAAAAGGAAATTTCTCAATAGGATCACAGGGTCAAAAGTTATAACCAGTTAAACAGGGCCACTCAGAAAACTGGGCAGATCACAGAAATAGGACCAATCTAGAAGACCAACTTTGAGTGGTTCGAAACCTAATCAAACGAATTCAGAATGACTTGAAAATTGGAACATAGGTTCTCTTATATGCATACTAAACATCCTCAAAGTGGTGGGTCATGAAACATAGCAGGATGCAAGATATTCAAATACAAATAAGGCCTGCTGCAGCGATTTGACACTTAGGCACAAATGCAGATTTGAGTGAACACTTCAACCTGGCCACTTTCTAAACACTTCAGATTCTTCATTTAGGAGTTGTAACCCACTGCATATGTCAAAAGGAAAGTGTTAAACCTATTCCCCAAGCTGTATCTCATGAAATTCATCAGGCTCATTCCTACATGCTCTTGAACTCAAGTCTTCAAACTGTTCTTTTGAAGCACTAAACATTGCCTTAAGAAAATTATCTGATTATGGGCTCAAAACCATATAGATTGTGTGCCCCTTGCGGGCATGCAGAGAAACCATGAATCTTTGGTACAACAAACCACTCAAAAAACAAAAATTGGCTTCTTTTCTTTCTCAAAAGTTGGGAACTTGGCTGAAAGAAACACACCACGCAACTAAAAACAGAGCAACTATACAATATATACATCAGTTACAAAGGCCAACAACCATGAAATTAAAATTACCACTTTCCTCTGTCATATATATGGTTTTGATCCCCATATGAAAAAAGCAATCTGAAAACACCATGACAAATTTTCTGCCCAGCTATATGGATATAATTCGGCTTGAAAATAATTCTATAGTTGTTATAGCCCATACTCTTCCAATCATAACCAACCTCACGTTCATATCCCAGGAAGTATGGAATGTCTGATACTTCTTCTTGTTGAGGGTTGGAAGTATAAAACTTATTTAGTAATGCATCGAAATATATATTGCAATGATTGTCTTGCATCACTAAAAACTCCTCCAGTTGAAAATGAATTGGATTTTGAAATTTATTTCTTTGAGTTGTTTCAGCCATTGAACAACTTGGCTCCTTAATAATATCTCCATGAACCAGATCATGAACCAAGTGCAAACATTCTTCATTATCATGACATAAGGATAGTTGACCGATATCATCATTTTCATCAATGAATTTGTTGTCCTTATCATAATCACAGTCATCATCACGACATCCATCAAAGGAAAGGAAAGAAACTGAAGAAGAAGCTTGCTCATGAAATGTCTGAAAATCATCACCTTTCTCACAACTTCTATTAATGTCTTGTACACATAAACTTGAATGATAAAACAATGTTTCTTCTAAAACTTGTAAGGCTGAGAAGTCACATTCAGATTCATTACTTTCCTCAGAACTCTGACTTATACAATGATTCCTCTGAAAACCAACCTCATCAAAATTTGAATTCATATCAACATATGAATCTTCATACTCATCATAAATGACATTCTTATGTCCCTCACACTCATATGCATCATAATTTTGCAAAGTGTTCAACCTCTGAAAATTAGCCTCTAAGATGTCTGAGATTTCATCAATGTTCAATGCATATGGGATTTAATTTTCATTCTCCTTAGTTTCTTGATTGATGCTGCAAGTTTCCTTTTTGTTTAAAACAGGGGTTGCACACTCTTGGATCATCTCATCTTGTGCAAAGCCATTACTGTTGCAACTCTCATCTGCATCATAATTATCTCTTTTCCATTTGCACAAATGTTTCTTATAACGAGACAAAAGGAGTGTTCTCTTATGCTGATAAAAAGAGAGGTCTACAAACTTATTAGAAACACTATCAACTGTAAAATCTTCTTCATCATCTTCATATCCACTAAACTCACTGTCAGCATCATAATCAACACCCTTAGCACAAGGAGGAACATCATAATTTTTATTTGCATAGAGCTTCTCACAAGGAAACCTTTCTATTATATCCCCATAATCTGATTTTGGATCCGCAACTAGTCCATGATCATCACAAGAACTCATACCTTGATCATTGCCACCAAGAGATTCATAGTTATACAAATCCTTTGCAACATTTTCAGTATCAAAACAAAAATTAGCAGGGTCTAACATTTGTTGACTGAATAGATGTGTACACTTATTATATTCAGCTGACAATAAATCATAGATCTCATTACTACTGAGAAAATGAGAACTTGACTCATCTAGATACATCACATCTTCATGACCAAAAGTACTTGCACAATTTATATCAGCATCCTCATCATTCTTATTATTAGAAAAATACACTTCCTTATTTGGTAGAGAATCATGACTGATTTTAATTTCAGAAGTATGAAAAATGATGTCCTGATTTTTCAGCACTGGCTCGGACAAGTTTGGAGGAAATTCATCCTTGGTATCTTCATCAAAGTATTCACTCAAATAGTTTTCATTTTCAAATTCAGACATCTCTGAATCAGTAGAAGACCTCGTATACAATGATTGTGATTCTTTCTCACTGCTACAATCTGAAAGCTCATCAGCCATATCTTCATCATTCTAAGAAACACTCTCATCATTAGACATGAGTTGTTCTGAAATACTGTATGCATTATTTCTTTGCGGACAATCCTTTAACAACTTATCACATTCATCATCATCAGCAAATTCTTCTAAGAACAACCACTTGAAGTCAGTCAATGAGTGGATGTATTTTGGGGGTAAACTCAAGTACCAATCATCTGCAACCCCTTTAAGGGATCTCCCAAAAAACATCATGGTGATATCTTCATCATAAATCTGAAATTTTACAACAAATCTGAAGAATGCTAAGATATGTTTAAGTGCTGAATCTGACTGATCATCAAAGACTGGAATTAAATCAATGAGCTCATTAGGGAAAGAATTTGGGAATCCATGAACATGATCACAATTTAAAGCTCTATCCAGCCTACTGAAACATAGCCTTCTTGGCTGGCCTATTTGCTGATTAGTCATTTGGTTTGAAACAAGATGAGAACTGTCCATCTTAATAGGGAATAAAATACTTCACAACTGATCTTATGAAGAAATATATAAAGATCAAAATACCTGGAAGTGTTGAAGTTGAAACTCAACTTGCTGAATGGAAAGCCTTTGAATCTGAAGCTTGCTTTGTTGAAACAATTGTAGAGCTACCACCTCCTTGAAAAGGACAAACACTTTAACCACTGAAAACTCCTTTTGTATTTCTTTCCACCAACACAACAAAACTTCAACAAGGTATAGAAACTGTTTATTAGGACTGAAAATATATCAATTTTTTATGCACTGATCAAACAGAGGATCTCAGAGTCACCACTCACAACTTGGTGAGATGATTTCAAAGCTTTTTAAATTGACTCTTTACATCAATGGAAACCACTGGATAAAGAATAAGCCAGCCAGGAGTCTAGCTCTACTCGTACCTGCGTTATTCAAGATTTACTCAACATGTCTCCAACAGAGTCACCATTTTGTTGGTGACTCGGATGGGTCAAATCTATCTGAGCTATATAATATTGATAATCTATGATGTAGCAATAACCAAAGATTCTAACAAATGAGTTCCTTTTTGTTGTTCATCCCTAGCAGAGTCGTCATTTTGTTGGTGACTCGGATGGGCCAAATCAATCTGGATGATAAGATATTGATATTATGTACTACAACCAAAGACTCTCAACAAATTTTACTTTGTTATGTTATCCCCAGCTGAGTCGCCATTTTGTTGGTTCCTGGAAAGGAGTTTACACTCAAAGAGACACCAATATGCCTATGATGGATATTAAGGATTGATTAGTTCCAAATGTGGGCAATCTATAGGCAAATGGACCAACTATAGGGATGGATATTCCCTCTTCTACTTCTGGCTGTGTGAAACCAAGGCGGGTACACCTGATCCAATAGTATTAACTCTGACTGATAGTTCTAACTCTGCCCCTTATTTCTTTATTGGATCTTTCAACAGATAAAAATAGTGAGAGAATGCTAAACAAGAACTTATTGTTCATTGATCCTCCATCACTGGGTAGGACAATACATAAATGTAAATGAAAGTAAATACTGGTAATGATTTAATGTTTTCTTTGCAGAATGTAAACAATCATGCAACACATGTAACAGTACAAGGGATACTAGCTCATAATCAGTGCCTCATCCATTGGACATCACACCTGAAGCAAACATGAAATACAAGAACAACTACTAGATTCATCTGAGAAACCAAGTCATAAACATAGTCAAACATCTCTTACACTGCTTACAGATATCTTTCCTGATTGAACCAAATAAATCTATGCTTTACTCAGAGGCTTTTAAGCTGATCCTAGATCAGGGCTTAGAGACAAAACACATACACCAGTAACCTAATGCAATGAGTTAGAAAACCCAAAATTCATCAAGAACAACTGAAGGAGAGATCCAAGAATGAGAAATTATATTAAGTATGTGGATTCAAATCCCTGTATTACAAATTGATTCAGTGATACCATAGACAATATGTAGAAGATACATAAGTTTTCTTCCTAGTATTGATACAGAAAGCAAAAAAGTTACAACCTGGACTAACTAGGATACACACTTGGCCTTTCAGCTTCCTGTGTCAAGAATTTCCAGCCAGTTCCTTCAAAATGATCACAAAATTCCCTTTATAAAAATAGGGATACAAAAATATCAATTAGGGCATCTTTTAGGGCAACACTAGTCAACCCTAAAATTCTCAGAAATATCTAAGATAAATCTGATTGCATTTCAATCCAGAAATATCTTTTACAAAATATCTGCAATTCTTTTCCCTAAACTGGACCCGGATGACATAGTCCATTATTTCTCTCACCAACCTTCTCAAAACTGAAAACAAATGCCATCACTGTGTTCCTCATTTTGCGATGATTCCGATGATATATAATACGTCTATATTTGGTCAAAAAATAAGCCTTGGGCATCAATTTTCATGTACAACCTGTATTAATTAAATATTTGAATTTCCTCATAGTCTCGACTTTACAATTTTGAAATTAATACTATGCAGACCTCAAAATTCAAGGTGGGCTCCATTCACCACATGGCACCCTCTGATTTGTCTGCTGGTCCACCTCATCTACCAGACTACTTATGTTTACATCCGCCTGCCACTTGTCGCTCTGTAATTGGTTGACCTCGCTGATTGTGTATCACCTCGACAGCTCACCTCAGGACACATGTCAACATCTCAGTAATCCGCTATATTAAACTTCGTGCATCTTCAACCTTGCACTTTGGCGACGTCTGTCGGATCAGCATGCATCCCAAGGTGGCCGACCAACTGCTCTTTCCTCTACTTTGTCATCATCTGACACCACATGTCACATTTTAATTGGTTCATGGATCTATTTGGCACCAATTTGTATCTTTCCGGCCACATCACCGAGTGACACTTGTAACTCCATCGCTATACCGCTATGTTAATCTTCAAGCATCTCCATTTTCACGCTATTACGACATCTGTTGGATGCTGGGCACACATCCCAAGACATGTAACCAGCGCCTGAATTAGAAAACCATCGCTATACCGCTATGTTAATCTTCAAGCATCTCCATTTTCACGCTATTAAGACATCTGTTGGATGCTGAGAGACAAAACACATACACCAGTAACCTAATGCAATGAGTTAGAAAACCCAAAATTCATCAAGAACAACTGAAGGAGAGATCCAAGAATGAGAAACTATATTAAGTATGTGGATTCAAATCCCTGTATTACAAATTGATTCAGTGATACCATAGACAATATGCAGAAGATACATAAGTTTTCTTCCTAGTATTGATACAGAAAGCAAAAAAGTTACAACCTGGACTAAGGATACACACTTGGCCTTTTAGCTTCCTGTGTCAAGAATTTCCAGCCAGTTCCTTCAAAATGATCACAAAATTCCCTTTATAAAAATAGGGATACAAAAATATCAATTAGGGCATCTTTTAGGGCAACACTAGTCAACCCTAAAATTCTCAGAAATATCTAAGATAAATCTGATTGCATTTCAATCCAGAAATATCTTTTACAAAATAACTGCAATTCTTTTCCCTAAACTGGACCCGGATGACATAGTCCATTACTGCTCTCACCAACCTTCTCAAAACTGAAAACAAACGCCATCACTGTGTTCCTCATTTTGCGATGATTCCGATGATATATAATACGTCTATATTCGGTCAAAAAATAAGCCTTGGGCATCAATTTTCGTGTACAGCCTGTATTAATTAAATATTTGAATTTCCTCATAGTCTCAACTTTACAATTTTGAAATTAATATTATGCAGACCTCAAAATTCAAGGTGGGCCCCATTCACCACATGGCACCCTCTGATTTGTCCACTGGTCCACCTCATCTACCAGACTACTTCTGTTTACATCCGCCTGCCACTTGTCGCGCTGTAATTGGTTGACCTCACTGATTGTGTATCACCTCGACAGCTCACCTCAGGACACATGTCAACATCTCATTAATCCGCTATATTAAACTTCGTGCATCTTCAACCTTGCACTTTGGCGACGTCTGTCGAATCAGCACGCATCCCAAGGTGGCTGACCAACTGCTCTTTCCTCTACTTTGTCATCATCTGACACCACATGTCACATTTTAATTGGTTCATGGATCTATTTGGCACCAATTTGTATCTTGCGGGCCACATCACCGAGTGACACTTGTCACTCCATCGCTATACCGCTATGTTAATCTTCAAGCATCTCCATTTTCACGCTATTACGACATCTGTTGGATGTTGGGCACACATCCCAAGACATGTAACCAACGCCTGCAGACTTTATCAAAAATTGTCTTACCTTCACGCGTAGGGCCTACCTTGCCAAAGCCAACATCCTCGGTCTTCGTGCGTATGTGAATGGTGGCCTCAAGTGGACATCCACTTGAGACACTATGGTATCATGTGTCATTTATTATAAACCCTTTATTTTTATTCCGCAAGGGCAATGTGGGATATAATTCCCATATGTTATAATAGTTTCCTCATTCAAAATATACCTCTTTATGATAGGTGCTCAACTCGCCCCACCAAATTCGGGGGTCCCACAACACATGACCTCCTCCTCTCTTCACTTTACAACAGATGCCAGCCTTGTTCATTTTAAATGGCTGTTATTAACAAGTCAAGGCCAATGTGGGATAATTTCCCAATATACAGTTCACAGCTATTCCATGCTCGCACGCCCAGGCTCTTTCTTGGATTGCTATGTGGCATCTTATTGCAGAATATTCACAAGGAAACCTCCCCTGTTTGGCACCTCCATCCTGCGCATGCCAATATGGATGTGGTCCGACAGTTTGGAGGAACACAGCGACCTCTAAAACAAGCAGCTCCTCCTTTGTGCGCAATGACTAGTGTATGCTATAAATCTCATCATTATACATGCTCTCTTAGTGCGTGAGTGCACCCAAACCCTCCAAGATATGTGCAGCTTCACCTCTCTTCTTTTGGTGCGTACGGGAGAGAACACAACACCTTTAAAACTTGGCGTATGTGGTCTTCAATGTGATACTTGTAGACATTTCTGTTTTGTTTGTGCTTGGTCACTTGTGCTCATTACACACCTTCCCTCTTGGCTCATACATTGCACCCTTCATTACATTTGTTTTATACTGGTCACCTCCCTTGTGTAAACTGCATTCATTTGTGCCGGTTCTCATCAATGGTGAATCAGATTCAAAAATTGTATGATATTGAAGGAGCATACCGAACCACCATTGAGAATATCATAAGTATGCTCACAGAGCTTGTACACAGGAAGGATGCGGTGGCAACAGGTTGTTATGTATGTCGCACCCCTATGAGGAGTGCGCAATCCATTTGAAGGAGTGTGTGACTACTTTTGAAAAGACCTTGCATCAAATTTTAAAAGTGTCATTTGCAGGTTCCATGGCTTCATTACTTAAAAATGATACCTTTCTTGCAAACCAAGCAATGGTAACATGCACTCAGAGTTGATTTATGGTGGAAAGTTTCAAAGCACAACCTATTGGAGGGCAGAAGCAACATGCTTATATAATATTTAGTGTCTTGTAAGCTCTACAAAACCATGAAGCAAGGTCCTCCACATTTCCGGTCACAACACTTCTGATATACAACAGTTTGACATCGATTGTAAACAATGATTTTGCTATAGTGCCAATCATCAACCCACCAATATATTGCACACCCTTCAGTTGTCCAATCCACTTTTATTGGCTTATTTGATCCAGACATTAAAAAGAAGCTCTTACTGCATTAATCAATCTCTTTCTATTGGTACCATCATCATAACTCTTGGAATAATCCCACGTGGAAGAAATACCAATTTCTCAAAATACATGTATACCTAGGCTGCCAAAAGTATTGAAAATGAAGAAGATTGGCTTTGAGAAAAGGAAGTATAATCTTCTTGGTAAGACCTTGATCATTTGAAACAAACTCCAAAATAACATCACCGACTGCCTTGAATCACCAGAATCCACTTAATAACAAACAGATAGTCTCACTTATCCTTATCCCTGTCATCTTATTCCATAAGACCAGATCTCTAAACTAATTTCAACAATAAAATTGTGTACATACTTTCCTTATTGTAGTCTTTTCAAATAATCATATGCACCAATAAACCCATTATTGTGACAAACATGTAAAAGGTCTGCCTAGCCCAGTGACAAAATTATTTTTTAAAATAATGAGGTAGGCTGGACCGCAGGTGGGTCTGGCTTAAAAAATTTTCCAACTCGAACAATTGGCGCTCAAAAACATCTAGAACAACTAGCGACAACAACTGGACTCGATGCGAACAATCAGGAAACTTTAAAAAACTTCAATTTTTATCACTTTGCCAGTCACCAAAGTGAACAAATTGCTTCCAATCGGGCCATTAAATCACTGATGAGAACTTGTCGTTGGAAGCCGAAAGCTGGCGGAGACGGACTTTGTACCACAGACAACAACCTTGTCAAACGGCTTCGCCAAGAAATGAACGAAGCGAGAGATTTCAAAACTTGAAAATGCCCGTTCAGAAATATCGGTAGACTGCAAACTAAAAACATCGCCAACTGCCTCACAAAAAGGCGAACTAAAAATATTAGATGGTGAACTGGAGAGAAGCCACTGAAATTGGAAGAAATTTCACATGCAATGATCGAAACAAACCAATCGCCAACTGGAGATGATCACCCGTTCAAAAGCTACGAATCAATGAAGATGACTACTTTACAGAACCTTCTATCTGCACTTCATCATTATAAAACCCCTTTTTATCTGACCTGGCAATCTCATCAAATGGAAACTTCACAATCTAAAAATCATGATAGATGATCTTTCACATATGTAGAAAACAAGGCCACAACTAGCTTCAACATACGATCAATTGGCTATTTGAAAATAATCGTCGAAGTTGTGCCCTCAGAACACCCTGAACTGAAAATAGTCAAATTCATAGAAATTGTGTTTGGAATCGATTGAGAAGAGTCATCAATCGGATTCGTCATAAGCCTAAACTTAACATGGAGAATAAATTTGATGTCTACATTATGGATCAATCTTCAATTATGCTTGACCTCGATGTGAGCACAACTAGCAAGACCCTGAAGTGAGCCATTCACAAAACTAAACTGTGCACTGCTGAAAAACTTAACATTCTACAATCTAAATGGCTCTGGAAAACATGTCAGATGGACACATGGGAAGCTGAAAATCGGCATGAACCTTCTTTCTTATGCTGACAACAAGATGCAATGACCAGCACCTCTTAATCAGTGACAGGGTGCTTAATACACTCATCCAAACAGGGCCTCCAACTAAACTGTACAACTGACCCTCATTAAACTGTTAGAAATTGCAAACGGAATCAAATTGACAAACTAGGCAAACGGATTCATCATGGCCTGAAAACTGAAATACAAGGAGTATTTAACTCCTGGAATATGTTGCAAAAGGAAATTTCTCAATAGGATCACAGGGTCAAAAGTTATAACCAGTTAAACAGGGCCACTCAGAAAACTGGGCAGATCACAGAAATAGGACCAATCTGGAAGACCAACTTTGAGGGGTTCGAAACCTAATCAAACGGATTCAGAATGACTTGAAAATTAGAACATAGGTTCTCTGATATGCATACTAAACATCCTCAAAGTGGTGGGTCATGAAACATAGTAGGACACAAGATATTCAAATACAAATAAGGTATGCTGTAGCGATTTGACACTTAGGCACATGCAGATTTGAGTGAACACTTCAAACTGGCCACTTTCTAAACACTTCAGATTCTTCATTTAGGAGTTGGAACCCATTGCATATGTCAAAAGGAAAGTGTTAAACCTATTCCCCAAGTTGTATCTCATGAAATTCATCTTGCTCATTCCTACATGCTCTTGAACTCAAGTCTTCAAACTGTTCTTTTGAAGCACTAAACATTGCCTTAAGAAAATTATCTGATTATGGGCTCAAAACCATATAGATTTTTCATAGTGCTAACAAAATGATCACCCAATATAATCAAGGTTGGTTCATCAAGGATGGTCTTACAATCTCCGAATACATTGTCTCCAATACTTGACATGGACAATAAGTCATGAGTTTACTCTGCCAAAAAGTGAATGCTAAGAATATACTTGAATTATTTGATAGAAATCCTGAAAGAAACATCACCTCATGAAAACATGATTGTAGGGTATGTATAAAATTATTTTGGTGAAAGACTTTCCCAATTCTAAAACCATGTTTTCTTATACAATGCATGTGAGGCCTCACCCCAACCTATCATACCATTACTAAATCCGTTCACACTTTGACACTTTATTTAGATACATTTATGCACCTTGGATTATCTTGCCAGAGACTCGAGATATTAGGGGTGATGATGATGATTATATTGCATGAATTACATTCCGATGTGGACTAGGATCTAGGATAATGTTGATTGTGATTATGCTTGTTTAGAAATATGAATTGATGAGAAGAGAGGATCATGATTAGATTTGATTATCTCATGAATATTATGTCAAGATGTTTATGAAATTATTATGTTTTTAAATATTTCTAAATGGAAATTGTAATTAAGAATTAAATTCTATATATTGATTTAATGTTGCTAAATAAGAATTGAATATGTATGATTCATGTGATTTTATCACCTTGAACTACTGATGCTCGATGTTTAAGTGTGCAGGTAAGAGAACCATGGAATTAATCAGAGAATCAGTAACCAACCATTGTGCAAACTGTAAAGCCAAGGTTGAACCTAATGAAGAGGTTCAAACCTCATTGTAAAGTGACTTGATTCGTAACCGTAAAATTGTATATATGTATTGGTGTCTCTCTATGTAATTAGTGACATGTCGATGTGGTGTTATGTCATTTTATAGTGTCACTTGACACTTGTTATGTGTTTATGTAACAACATGTCTACTAAGGTTGGCAATGTAAACCTAAACCCAACTGACTTTTAGGAACCTAATTAAATTTCTTGTTGGAGATACTTGTGAACCCCACTAATTTAATTATTTAAATTTTAATTTTTCTTCTAACCACTTCTAATAGCCTAAAAGAGGTCCTAAGGGCCATATTTATCAAAATCTAAGTGCCTAAGTGTTAGGGGTATGGGTTAGGGATGTTTTTAACACAACTAGAAACCCCTAGTGGCCTAGGCAACCCATTTTATAACCCATTTTCCATAAGCTTCGAAATTTGAAGAAGCCTTGACCCTTACTCAACCCCACTCTTCCTTTCAATTAAGCATTTAAGTTAGGGGACAAGGAAAAGCCATAGGACATGAGAATCAATTATGTAATTAATGCTAGTAGGTGGGTAGAAGTTGGAGGTCTTTTTAGAAACCCTTGGTAGAGTTAGTGAGTGTTCACCCACTCTCTATCTTTAGAAACATTAGGGTTTTGGAGAAAGAAAGGAAAAAGGGTTTGGGCTCTTCTCAACATTCATTTGCCATAACACATTGGAAAGGTTGGTCTCCATTGCCATGAAAGAATTTCATTTTCTTGTTGCAAGTAAACTTGCTTGTTCTTCATTCTCTTGGTTATTTTATGTAATTGTATTGTGTTTATGTATGGAATGAGATTTTGGGTTTGAATCTTTGTTATGGTTTTATTTTGCTTTTGAATATGGGAGTTTTGTGAAGGGTGTGATGGCATTACTCACCCTTGGATAGGGAAGAAGTGGCCATGTTTGGGTGAAGGGGTTAGTTGGATTTCATGGTAGTGCATAGTCTCTTCTCATGGAGAGAAGAGGGAAGAAATGCAAGGTGTATGGGCCCTTGCATGTCATTGTTTCTTTGATCTTGATTTTGGGAGAGATAAGGAGAAGATGGTTGAAAGAATGTATGTGATTTAGCCTTGAAGAGGCATGTGATTCTAGCCTTGAAGAGGCATGTGATTTGAATGTATTATTTGGCATTCTCCTTCATGGAAGTCCACCTTCACCCTTTGTATGGGTTCATGTTGAATCTATTTGTGCAAGCCTTGGGAGGGTGTTTTATTGTTGTAATCGTGTTTTGTGGGTGTGTGATTGTCACCATTAGTTATTAATTCTCCTAGCTCGGGGGTGGTCTCTTGGAGACCTAGGATGGGAGGTGAGCATTCCATGGTTCTATTCTTTGTTTCTTTTGCATATTTTTAGAGTCAAGATCTTGTGGAGAAAGCTTGGAGGTTTCTTCTTTTTGGGTGGTTGTGTGATGACAACTCTATTGTTGTTTTGTGAATCTCCTTGCAATAAGATTGGTCTCCTTTGTTGGAAGTTGTAATGTATCCCCATTTCTTGGGTCATTGTGAAGTTGTAATGGAGAGCAATTGTGTCATCTCCTTTGAGCCCTCATTGTGTAACACTTTTCATTTGTATTGTTTTGGTTGTAAATGTGAAGACTTCTTATTCTTGAAGATTATGTATATAAATTTGTAGAGACTTCCATGATGAACATGATAAACTATTACTTTCATCATATTGTAATTGTATTTCTTGTAAAAGTGTAGATATCCTTTATTTGTAAAATGACTTCCAAAGTTGATGAAGTAAACAATTTAGTAACTTCAATAGCATATATATAATCTTGTAGATGTATTAACCTTGAAATCTATTGATGTTGATTGTGGTATTTAGGTTCGATATAGGCAATTGTCTTCTTAAATATATTACCATTGCAATAGGATCATCTCCTTACTTGAAAATCAACATTTCAATCTTATTCTCCCCTTTAAAACAAACATGTTAAACAATGTCCTATTAAACTAAATTATGTTGTAATGTAACACTCATAATCTTTTTAATTCAATACACTAATTAAACTATCCAATTCATGCTTTAGACCTCATATATCAAATAAGAAATTGAAGGAAAACTCATGTATTGGAATACCCTGTTCCAGAATTTTATTTAGAGCAAATTAGCTCTCTGAATTTTGTATGGGAAAGAAAATATTCTCTTACCACAGAGAATATTCCCCTCCCTTTTTAATTTAAATCCCTAATTAAGTTTTATAACCTAAACCTCCCCCTTACCATGTTTATACTATTAAACCATGTGTTTATAAAAATAATAAACCTAAAATTTATTAATTATCCTCCATGACTCTTCCCACTTGATTGCGTGGGCCCCACATTAAGCCCTTCCTTTTAAGGTGTGGGTTGCAAGTGGACTGTCATGGCATTAATTTGGAAACAAATCCTTTACCCTCTAAATGTACTTAAATCTGCACATATTCCTTGTCAAAAGTCTTTATGCCTCCAATGCTCATGAGCTGGTTTTTGGGCAAGTTAAATTTGGGTTGGTGGCACATATTTCCTCACACATCAACCTGCCACCTTTCACCCACTTTCCCCAGGCGTACTATGATGTCCTTGCCAAAAGCTTGACCATGTGTCAAGTCAAAACCCCCTCCTCCCATGCGTAGGTTCTTGGAAGTTTGAAATGAGGAGAAAGGACAAAGTGGTGGGCCCTCATTTTAAGGCCTTGAAAACTTTACACTCCACCTTGGGAGATTCACGCAGGCCTTTATTTAAAAGCCTTCCCTGCCCTTTCACGTGAGCCTTGTGGAGTCTTCCACCTCCCCACCCACTTGGCAAGTGGGCCATGATGGGATGGGGTAGGTTATTAGATAGCTAGGTAGGGAGTTGAATAGGTTAGATAGGTTGGAGAAATAGGATAGGAACTTAGGCTTGTTTTTCCATTTTAATTATATTTTGTTTGGATAAAGCAACTAGTTAATGAAATTATTTACCAATTAATAGTGATTGTTAGTATGCCTAGATTTAAATTTAAATGTATCATCATGCTAAGTTAATGACCTATTTTATTCAGATGATAAGATGATAATTCGTAAATAAGACTAGCAATAATAAGCATTTGGAGTTATTTAATTTGTGAATTGATTCTTAAGATGATTGTCATTTTTAATTATAAATTGTCCTTGCGTAGAACATTTATTCAATAATTTATTCATGAAGATAATAAGGAAATGATTTATGGTTAGTATGTTAGATTGGTTAAGAGATCAATTAGTTAGCTCTATATTTCTTTATTAGTGCTTGTATAGTAGTTACAATGAAATAATCAATATTAGATTGTTGGGTTATGATTAAATTATAAATCATTACTAAACCTTAGGACTATGCTTCAATGAAATAAGTTATTTAGGTTTCTTTAATATAATCTCTATGAGGGTTATTAATATGGAACAACCAATGTAGGATGTAGATAGAATGTCTTATATCATTTGTAAACTTCAGCTAATTTACGTCTTATAGAGGTGATTTACCATTATGATAACAACCTTGTCTAACTACTAATTAAATATGTAAACCCACATTAACTTAAGACCCTAGTGGTCATTGTACGCATAACGTTTGATATTAGGCTCTAAATAAGTGTTATAGAATTCCTAGCATTCATTTATGATTGCTTACCTTATGAAATTAAAGTTTGGGACAAGTTAACCTTGGTCCAACTTCGACCTCTGTGTCACACTCTTATGACCGAAATTTCTCCTAAGTCCATCTAAATTATCACCTCAGTCTAAACCTTAGCCAAGGGTAGACTCAGTAGACTAAACTTGAGAGTTACTTCTCAATTGGCTTGACTTTGGACTCCGACCGATTAATCTATGTCCAACTTGAACTCAACCGTTGGACAACACTCCTTAGCATTTCCCTTTTAAAAATAAAAATAAAAATTTGTTACATTTTTTTTTGTAATTATTTTGGGCATGACAATGCAATTATTGCATGCTTAGATTATTGGATAAAGTACTTCAAAAGAGATGTTGATTCAAGGATTGAAACAAATTAATTCCATGGATTTGTACAGTCAACTTTAGAAATCTTGAGCTAATGGAATTGGTAGGTGTAATTATAAATTCTACAACCTATGCTAGCAATCTCCTAGCACAGGTGAAGGGTCATTTGAAATGGATCAAAACAATGTGGTCTGATTGATATTATAGTTACAAGACATACATGTTATAGATTTATTGATAAGGTTTTAGAATCTCTTTAAAAGATTGCAATGTGCAGCACAATGTCAGATCCTTTATCGCCATCCTCCTTGTCCATGCCAAATAGGAGCTTCAAAACATAATATAGACATCCATCAGAGCATGGTTGGAAGTAGAACTTTATCACATCTTGTCGACATCCATCAAACCCCATTGAGGAGAAATTTTGTCAAATATATGGTTGTAAATCATATAAAGATGCATGCGAAATGTGGAATCAAATACAATGCACCCAATGCTTGTTGAAATGTCTCAAATCAATGTCTTCTCATGGAATACAATAACACTACATGTCAATGGAATGTCAATACACTGATTGCATTGATCAAACAACCATAATACTAGTTCTAACCTAGCCAAGATCACATTCAATCAAACATATATGTTTTAAAAAAATCGATCATACCGTAGGTTAAGGTAAGGAAATAATAGTGGAAACCCTCACACATTATCCTCCTTTTACACCAAACAACAGTGGCAACCCTTGCATGCCATCCTCCTTTTACACCAAATAGTAGTGGAAACCCTTGCATGCCATCCTCCTTTTACACCAAACAATAGTGGCAACCCTTGCAGGCGGTCCTCCTTCACACGCTACAAGCTTGATCTAATAATGAAATGAGATATGAAATCTTTTTTTTAAAGGTATGGCTGTGTTGATTAAAATTCTAACCTACACGATATTCGTCGAACTTTCAAACAACAAGGGCATGGATTAAAAAAAAAGGAAAGCTTTCCTTCTATAATCTGACCAACCTAAACCTTTTTATTTGATGGTCAAAAATTTTGGTAGAAAAATAAGGTCAAATGTACTAGTGTCCCCTCCCCCTCCTTCTCCCTCCCACTCCCTCTCCCTCTCCCTCTCCCTCTCCCTCTCCTCTCCTTCTCCCTCATGCTCCCTCTCCCTTTCTCCCTTCTGCTCCCTCTCCCACTCCCTCTCCCTCTCTGCCTCCTTCTCCTCCCTCCACTCCACCCTTCTCCTCCCTCTCACTCTCTCCCTTCCTCTCTCCCTCTCACTCTCCCTCTCCCTCCTCCCCCTCCTTTTCCTCCCTCTCTCACTCTCACTCCCACTCCCTCCTTCTCCTCTCTCCTACTCCCTCCGTCTCTCCCTCTCTGTCTCCCTCTCTCCCTCCTCCCTCTCCCTCTCCCTCCCACTCCCTCTTCCCTCCCTCTCCCTCTTTCCTCCCTCCCTCCCTCCTTCTCCTCCCTCGTGCTCCCTCTCCCTCCCACTCCCACTCCCTCTTCCTCCCTCCCTCCTTCTCCTCCCTCCTTCTCCCTCTCCCTCCCTTGCTCCTGCTCCCTCTCCCTCTCTCCCTTCTTCTCAACCCTCCTCCTCCCTCTCCCCTCCCCTCCCTGCTCCATCCTCCTCCTCTATCCCATTCCCTCTCCCTCTCCATCTCCCTCTCCCTCTCTTATGCTCCCTATCCCTCTCTCCCTCTTTCTCCCTCTCCCACTCCCTCTCCCTCTTTGCCTCCTTCTCCTCCCTCGACTCCCTCCTTATCCTCCCTTGGCTCCCTCTCCCTCTCCCTCCCCCTCCCCCTCCCACTCCCTCTCCCTCTCCCTCTCCCTCCCTTTCCTTCTCCCTCCTTCACCTCCCTCCCTCTCACTTTCCCTCCCACCCCCTCCCTCTCTCACTCTCTCTCTCTCACTCCTCCTCCCTCCCTCCCCCTCCCTCCTCCCCCCTCCTATTCCCCTCCCTCTCACTCTCCCTCCCCCTTCCCCTCCACCTCCCCCTCTCTCACTCTCTCCCTCCTTTTCTCTCTCTCTCTCACTCTCTCCCTCCTTTTGCTCCCTCCCTCTCACTCTCCCTCCTTCTCACTCTCCCTCTCCCTCCCCCTCCCCCTCCCCATCCCCTCCCTCTCCCTCCCTCTTCCTCCCCCCTCCTTCTTGTCCCTCCTTCTCCCTCTACCTCCTTCCCTCCTGCTCCCTCTCCCTCTCTCCCTTCCTCTCACCCTCTCACTCTCACTCTCCCTCACCTCTCACTCTCCCTCTCCCCTCTCTCTCCCTCCTTTTCCTCCCTCTCTCATTCTCACTCTCGCTCCCTCCTTCTCCTCCCTCATGCTACCTCCCTCTCTCCCTCTATGTCTCCCTCCTCCCTCTCCCTCCCTCCTTCTCCCTCGTGCTCCCTCTCCGTCCCTCCGTCCCTCCCCCTGCTCCCTCTCTCCATTCTTCTCCTCCCTCCCACTCCCTCTTCCTCCCTCCCTCCTCCCTCCCCTCCTTCTCCCTCTCCCTCCCTCTCTCCTCCTCCTCTCCCTCTCTCCCTTCTTCTCCTCCCTCTCCCCTCCCCCTCTTGCTCCCTCCTCCTCTACCCCACTCCCTCTCCCTCTCTCCCTCATGCTCCCCTCCCTCTCTCCCTCTTTCTTCCTCTCCCACTCCCTCTCCCTCTCTGCCTCCTCCTCCCTCTACTCCCTCCATCTACTCCCTTGGCTCCCTCTCCCTCCCCCTTCCCCTCTCCCTCCCCCTCTCCCTCCCGCTCCCACTCCCTCTCCCTCTCCCTCCCTTTCCCTCTCTCCCTCCTTCAACTCCCTCCCTCTCACTTTTCCCTCCCTCCCCCTCCCTCTCTCACTCTCCCTCTATCCATCCCCCTCACTCTCTCTCCCCATCCTGCTCCCTCCCCTCCCCCCTCTCTCACTCTCCCTCCTTTTCCTCCCTCTCTCACTATCTCCCTCCTTTTGCTCCCTCCCTCTCATGCTCCCTCCATATCACTCTCACTCTCACTCTCGATCCCCCTCCTCCTCCCCCTCTCACTCTCCCTCCCCCTCTCCCTCCCTCCCTCCTCCCTCTCGCTCCCTCTCCCTCCCTCCATCCATCCCTCTTCCTCCCCCCTCCTTCTCCTCCCTCCTCCTCCCTCTCCCTCCTGCTCCCTGTCCCTCTCTCCCTTCTTCTCCTCCCTCTTGCTCCCTCTCCCTTCCATCCCCTCTTCCTCCCCACCCTCCTTCCTCCTCCTTCCCGTTCCCTCTCCCTTCTTCTCCTCCATCCTTCTCCTCCCTCCTACTCCCTTCCCCTCCCTCTATCCCTCCTCCTCCCTCTCTCCCTCCATCTCCTCCCTCCCTCCCTCTCTCTCCCTCCCCCTCTCCCTCCTTTTTTCTCCCTCCCTCTCACACTCCCTCCCTCTCACTCTCATTCCCCATCCCCCCTCCCCCTCTCACTCTCACTCTTCCTCCCCCACCCCCTCCCTTCCTCCTCCTCCTCCTCCCTCTTTCTCTCTCTCCCTCCCCTCCCTCCATCCCTCTTCCTCCCCCCTCTTTCTCCTCCTTCCTTCTCCCTCTCCCTCCCACTCCTTGTCCCTCTCTCCCTTCTTCTCCTCCCTCTTGCTCCCTCTCACTTCCATTCCCTCTTCCTCCCACCCTCCTTCTCCTCCCTCCCATTCCCTCTCCCTTCTTCTCCTCCCTCTTGCTCCCTTCCCCTCTATTTATCCCTTCTCCTCCCTCTTGCTCCCTTCCCCTCTATTTATCCCTCCTCCTCCCTCTCTCCCTCCATCTCCTCCCCCTCTCTCCCTCCCCCTCCCCCCTCTCTCCCCTTGTCTCCCCCTCCCCCTCCTGCTCCTACCCTTCCTCCCTCCCATTCCCTCTCCCTTCTTCTCCTCCATCCTTCTCCTCCCTCTTGCTCCCTTCCCCTCTATTTATCCCTCCTCCTCCCTCTCTCCCTCCATCTCCTCCCTCTCTCTCCCTCCCCCTCCCCCTCTCTCCCCTTGTCTCCCCCTCCCCCTCCTGCTCCTACCCTCCCTCTCCCTCTCCCTCTCCCTCCCTCCCCCTTTCTCCCCTAACTCTCACTCTCACTCTCCCTCCTCCTACCTCTCCCCCTCCCTCCCACACCCTTTCCCTCCTCCTCCTCCTCCTCCCTCTCTACCTCCCCCCTACCTCTCTCCCTCCCACCATCCCTCCCTCCTTCTCCTCCCTCCCTATCTCCCTTCCTCCTACTCCCACTACCTCCCACCCGATATCCCTCTCTACCTCCCTTCCACCCTCTCTCCCTCATTCTCATCTGTCCCCCCTCCCCCCCTCTCCCTCCTTCTCCTCCCTCTCCCTCTCCCTCTCCCTCCCTCTCCTCCCTTCCTATCTTTTTCCTCCTACTCCCTCTCCCTCCGACCCTCGTATCCCTCTCTCCATCCTTCTCCTCCCTCTCTCCCTCCCCTCTCTCCCTCCTTCTCATCCCTCCCCCTACCCCCCCTCCCCCCTCCTTCTCCTCCCTCTCCCTCTTCCTCTCCCCCCTCCCACCCCCTCTCCTCCCTCCTCCCCTCCCTCCTCTCCATCTCCCTCTCTCCCTCTCCCTCCCCCTCTCCCTATCCCTCTCCCTCCCTCCCTCTCATCCTCCCCCCTACCCCCTTACCACCGCCCCCCTCCTTCTCCTCCGTCTCCTCCCTCCCATCCTCTCACCCCCTCCCTCCTTTCTCTCCTTCTCCTCCCTCTCTCTCTCCCCTCCCTCCTTTCCCTCAATGTTTTTTTCAGAAAGTTCTAAAGTAAACAAGTCTAAATATGAAGCACAATTAACACAATCTAGTTAAAACACACACATGATCTAAATGTTAGTAAAAATACATACATCCTCCAAACAAAAAGTGAAAACATTTTTCTAAAGTAAAATTTAATTGTAAAGTAACAAATACTAAATATGAAGCACAATTTGACAATATTTATAATATTTAGACATACCAAATTTGAAGTACACTAACATTAAACTAATTTAACATTGTAATGTAAATTCAAAGTATATGTATGCAAAAGTTCAAATACGCATGTAAAGGAAATTTTGAGATGCAAACAAAAAGTTAAAAACACACACATGATCTAAATGTTAGTAAAAATACATATATCCTGCAAACAAAAAGTGAAAACATTTTTCTAAAGTAAAATTTAATTGTAAAGTAAACAAATACTAAATATGAAGCACAATTTGACATATTTTATAATATTTAGACATACCAAATTTGAAGTACACTAACATCAAACTAATTTAACATTGTAATGTAAATTCAAAGTATAAGTATGCAAAAGTTCAAATACACATGTAAAGGAAATTTTGAGATGCATATAATTTTAAACAATACTCCATACAAAAAATAGTTCATGATTTTTCTTAATAAAAAAAGTGTTCGTCCAATTGTCTTGTGATTTTTTAATATTATATATTATTATTCATATTAGAATGTGAATTATACGTAGTGAATATTGTGATTCTGATAAACACTTTCAATTTTAAGACACAAAACATTGCAAAAGACAAAAGCTTTTAAGAATGAATAGTGCGAGTGGTCATTCTTCAAGCCTATGGAAGGGGCAATTTGACCCCTTCCTAAAATTATTTTATTTATTTATTAAGATTAAAAAATATGTTTTAGTTGGTTACATTTATAAAAATAATCTAATTTCAACAATTTATTTAAATTTAAAATAAAATTGAACTTCAACGCTAAGGATATGGTCCTCTTAGATTACCACTTGGAGTACTAAAACATTTGCAGCCTTTGTGGCTTTATTAGTGTGTAAGTTGAAGAAATACAATTTTTTTCCCATGTTTTCACCTTACCTAAAAAAAAAATGCACTACTAGCATTAAACACTAAAACACCTATGGTCTGTACGGCTCTCTTTGAACTTAAGATGAAGAAATACATTTTCTTTTTACATTATTTTATTTATTGATTATTGCAGGTATTCTCTAGTTGGTCTTTAGTCCTTGTCTTCCAAGCTATTCTGTTGAGAGATTAGAGTTTCAATTGCATTAAAGATTCAGAGTTTTATATTGCTGTCCCTTGCTAAAGATTCAGGACTCATGGGAATGTGGCTCTTTTGGAGGCCAATCTTACTGGGTATGTGTCTCCGAAGAGCTTTATTCGATGCCTACAGAGAGTAGCTACTCCACATTGTCTTAACATTATCAATTTGTTCAAATGCTTTCCTCCCAGAATAAGATGAATCGGGGAGGAAAAAGATGAATCAGTTTTTTGTCATTTCACCTTTACCCTGGCATGCTCTGCGGATAGCTTGTTTGATATTTTGCTCATGCTTTTTTAAAATGTCATCAATATTGGCAGATGGAGGCAACAAAGGCAGATGGAGGCAACATAGGTCTAGACATATCCTGTAGTTGAAAACTATCTAAACATTTTAATGACTCGTGTCTCTATTGTTGAAACATATTTTGTTTTGTTGAAAAGTCTGGAATTTTTGAACCTTCATGCTTACCATTCTGCAAGCCACCCATACTATAACCAAGATTTTGTTGTAAAACACAACATTGTTCTCAGTAACATCATATTTCTTCCTACTAGCAATTTTGCAGCCTTTGACAAATCACTTATAGGTTGTTGTCTATAGATTCCTTGAGTTTTCATTTCATTTGAGTTCTACCTGAAAACAAATTTCTGCCAAGCTGACAAAAATGCTTCCTTTCACTGTTTATCACAAAGAAAATAAATTTACACCCCAAACCATGTCAACTACAGTGCAATTATTTATAATGTCATTGCAACACCATAATCAACCATAATTTTCAACTTCCGTACTTTACCACCCAAATCACAAATCTTGCAAATGAGAAATACCAAATAGAAATTAAACACAGCAGAATTAGAAGTGAAAATGCAGAGAAGATAAGGAAACCTAGAACATAGAACTCCGAAAACTATTTTCCCTTCACCACCATCACTAGTCTCTTAATTCCAAATGGTTTTTATCCTGCAGATGACACTCATCCCCTTTTCCCTCAAAGAACAGGGTAAGTTCACAACACTGCTATTGTTATACATAAAAAGACACTTAGTTCCTGATTCCATGTTACATCAGATCCAACCAAAGAATTTGATGTAACAAATTCAATAGACTTCCAAATTCATTAAAATGAATACATGTATGCTGTTATGTCCCCTATATGGAATGATTTGTCGTCTCATAGCGAAAAAAGGGCTATAGCATCTGAGAAAAGGCAGCTTGAATCCCTTTACCTCAAACAACATATTTTAAAGATTAGTGTCTGCCAGCCACACATTCGTAGCAAACCCAAAATACTTTTTTGTCTCCTAGGCGCAAAGCTATTCCTTAAGTTTTCTATGACCATCTTGGATGCTCTAAAAATCAGGCAGTGGTTGAGCCCCAGTAATCCCCATCCATATCCTCTCAAAAATATTCTGAATATGTAAAGATTGAATCTATGTTGAATATATAAGTTCAAAAGCTGGTACTCTATTTTTACAGGCAATTACTATATGTGCGTGCATGAGTATATGCTAGTACTGCTTGTCAGTATGAAGTAAAAAATGAGGGACATAGTGTCCAAAGCACAGATACACAAATGGAAACCGTATTGAATACCAAAAACAAAACAAATGTGAGAACCAATTTGCTGGTATATGCCTATGTTTAAGTGGACATAAAATATCCATTAATGCAGCTACTGTGCAACTGGTTTAAATCATGTTGATAAACTTGAACCTCAAAAGAAAAGTGAAATTGATTTTATATAAATCTGATTTATTACAGGCTTCTATGTGGCACTGTTATTCAATGGCTACATAATTTCATTCAAATAGTAACATCTCAATCTTATGTATCAAAATGATAAGAAAAATAATGAATGTAACTTATACCTTACATTCTACTGTAAATCAATAGTTGTGAATTACTTACTTGTCATTTCTTCTGCTACTCATCAGATTACTGTTTCCTCCACTGGCGTCTTCTTCATCAGTCCCTCTTCAAGCCTCTCATCGAACACCTTTGACAAGTAGAGCAGACTCTTCCCTTGTTTTTTTTTGGCGTGGCCATACCTGTGTCTTACATTGTTTATATTTTCTGCATAATTGATGCATATTTGGTGTATATTGTAATATTGGTGATGACCTAAATTAAGTTTGATTTTTGAAAGCATGGTATTTTAGATCTCAAATCGCATAAAATGCTATTAATTTAGTGGAGCTGGACTAACCAGCAACAGGTATTTTTTTCTGAATTCTTTTTAACATTTTTCTATATTCTTATAATGACGAAAACCTAAAATCAAGAACATACTCTGCACATAGTCTGCGTCTTCTTTCACCTAATTCAGACTTAGCTTTTGCCTTCTATAATGATGAAAGCTTCAAATTAAAATCTTCTATGTTGACTCTGTACTTTTTCATTAAATTGATTTTAGAAACAAATTCTTCAATTTATATTTTGTGTTGATCATCAGACATGCAGAGTCTGGGCTCGGAAATTTGCTCTGATATGATGGTGGGTAATGAAATGCGACGAGGAATTTCAGGAGGCCAAAAGAAGCGTGTGACTACATGTGAGAAAATTAATTTAATGCTATAAAGTGTAGAGTGAGCCCATAGAATATTCAGCATCATTTTGATTGTGCAGGAGAGATTCTTGTGAGTTCTGCAATGCAATGGTTCTCTTGATGGATGAGATAGTTCCACGGCATTACAAATTGTAAAGCACTTACGCCAATTAGTGCAAACATTGGATGTGCAGTTGTTTGAAGGAATGCAGAAAGTTGAAGGCTATGCAAACAGAGGAATAAAAAGAATGTATTTAAAGATAAATAAGTCAGACTCAAAACTATTTCTGCGTATATGATCATGAATATCCTTGCCCTCTTATAAATCAGAAAGGTAAAGGACAAATTGTCAGCGTCTACGTCTTCATCTTGCATTTGGTAGTATAATCTAAGAGCTTCCTCATAGATCCCAATACAGGTATGGCCTCTTATCACGGTATTCCATAAAAAGATATTTCGCTGAGACATTTTGTGAAACAGTTGGCGAGCTTCTACCATGCTACCACAGAATGCATACATTGCAGCAAGCTTAGATTCCAAAAAGACATGTTGATGCACTATCTTGCCTTGAGATTATATAGTTCAATTCACGCCATCTATAGATATATATTTTTTGGGTTGTGATGAACCATATGATCCCATCTCGGGACTTGGAAAGCATGGTAAGCATCATTGTTGCATCGTGGTAAGAAAAACTTTCAAAGCATCGTTGTTGCATTTCTTCATTATCGGCCACATTGGACTCTCCGGCATGGCAAGCACGCCAATGCCTAGGTAAATGGGGTGCAAGATGCCTAATCTGAGCATGCCGCTTCAATCTATGGCTAACAAGGAAAAATAATAACAGCAAATGGGAAAAAGAAACGAACGAAATTTACCTCTTCCAGGCTGGAAAGCAAAAGGTGACTTAAGCTAGAACGATTTGATTTGATTGCATATTGATTAGGAGATCCAATTTTATTTGGAAAAATATTTGATATGATTTGAAACTAATCATTCATGGGAAAGTAGGCTCCTCCATGACGTGGTATCCTGCGTCGAAACTGAGCCTGAGATGAATTCTTTCCTTGAATAATAAGAACTCCCAATTTTAAAACTCGGCAAGAATGAAATTGGGATTAAAATTGCCTTACCAATTTTAAAAAAATTCTAAATATCTTTTAAGAATAATGATCTTTTATTTATGTATATTTCTTTTTATCAGTTTTCTTAAATTCCAGAACTTAAATTTTAAAGTTAAACTACTATAAGATTTATGAACCCACCAACTTAAAACAAGAATTGAGAGAGGAAAAGGGTATGGTGAATACCAGGCATTTGTCAGTGGAGGTCTTTGAAGATAATCTTGAAATAATAAGACACTACCCTACCCACATCATCCAAGGATACCAAAAAAAATAGAGTACAACTATATGTGCAGAGAGTCGGGCTTAGATCTCAATGCATTCCAGGGAGTCGGGCTTAGATCTCAAAGAAACGTAAAGAATTAGGAGACACCTTTTACCTCTATGCAATGAGTACTTGTCAAGTGCATACACAATGTTATGACTGCTAAAGGAGGGTTTCAAGGCTGTTGAGGAGAAATTTCCTATAGTATGCCCAGAAAGAGAAAGAAAATTGTGAATACGAGGAGGAGGAATCAAACTCACTCCATGACGTGGTATTAAATTTTAAAAAGAATTGAGAGAGGAAAAGGGTGTGGCGAATACCAGGCATTTGTCTTTGAAGATAATCTTGAAATTGTGAAGAGCCCTGAAATAATAAGACTTGCACTATTGACGACCTTTTCTGCAAATAATACAAATGCATGCTCATGAAGTCCCTCATTACACTGCACAATTTCTCCAATTCTTTCTCCATTGATTTTGATTTGCAGAGCTTTTCTTCTTTAATACTATTGTTTCTGCTTTGATAATGGCGCATGTTCTCATACTAGCTCTTCACCATCTTCGATTATGAGGATCAGCTGCTCTTCGAAAACTCAGACTATGGAAATCAACTCCAACTCTTTGATCCGGTTTTCTCAGACTATGGAAATCAAATTGAATCCAATTTAAAGTCTTAATTTGAATGGCGTTGGGTAACGGATATGCTTTTTTCAATTTTGTTTTTTTTTTATTTTGTTTTTTTTTTTAAAATTCTATCTTTTTTTAAAATTCTATCTTTTTTAACTTTGTTTTTTTTAAAACATATCCCAGGAACTTAGAGTTAATAATGTTTTTACTTTGTTTTTTTTAAATTCTTTGTTTTTCCTACTTTCTTTTATTTTAATTTTCTATTTTTTCTACTTTGTTTAATTTCAATTTAACTTCCAAATATTGGAATATTTAAAATTACTAAGAATGTTTTGATATTGTAGTAAAAAAAATGTTGTCTAGGGTGATGTAGTGTCAGTCTAAGTTGCACATGAATCCGTAGAATTATTTGAAGAGTTATTAGTACTATATTCTCAATGAATCATTATTTTCAAAACATATCCTAGCGTATGACCATGTTCATAAAAAAATTACTCTAATTTCAACATTCATTTACATTTAGATTATGTGATAAAATAAAATAAAAACTATGGACCTAATTCCTATGAATTTGGTACAAAAATTAGAGATACATAATAATGTTATTTATATTCATGAATTGATTGATTGAATATTGAAATCAAATAATAGAATACATGTATAAGCCTCTAAGATGAGTGAATCAAAATGGCAAATACACAAGAGATTGCAAGTTAACTTGTAATTATGATAAGAATTAAATCAATCAAGTGAGAAAGAGGTGTCTATTGATTAGAAGGAGGCGATGCCTAATTTCATTGTTTAAGAACCAATGAGAAAATAAAAAGAAGGAAGCAATACCAACAAACCACACAGTTGGCCAGGAATCCATCAAATTTGCAGAGGAGTTTCTAGAAGTTCAAACAAGGAAGCTTTGACAACAACAAGCCATAATTGGTAAGTTTTAGAATATCTCCATTTCATTAAAGGATTTCAAAAAATGGATGAATGAAAATTGGAATGATTTAGAAGAAGTTGATATTCTAGACTTTGAAAGTGGGTTTTTCATAGTGATATTCATGAAATCTAAAGTTAGTAGAGACTAGGTTTTTTTAAAAATATTTGGGTTTCAAAACATCTGGGTTAGATATGCAAAGCTATATCCCAAACTTCAATAGAAAATACCATTGTAATAAACTCATTCTTGTCTGTATCCAATTCAACTATCTCTCATTAGAATACAGAAACACATATATCTAGGAGGTCTTTGGAAACAAATTAGGAATCTTTCTTAAATCAACCCTATTCGAGGACACTTGAAGCCCTAGGATCTGTGTTATAAGGGGCACTGAGAAAGAATTCCCCAAAACCCTTAAAATATGGTACTTGGATTCAAAGGATTTCTTATGATTATATTGATAGGGTTGAGGGTCCTCCAATCTCAACAATGAAATTCTTTGGGGCAACCCAAGGGGAGGAAGACCCATGAAGTATGGAGACTCATACAATAATTAAGAACTCTAGGTAAACCTGAAGGGGAATACAAATACTTAAATATGATAAAATCATGTTGTCTCTCTGGTCCCTATTTTAGAGATAGACTCACTATTGAACTAGGTTAAAAGAAAGAAAACTCTTCACTAGTAGACATCAAGGGTATGAAGAAAAGAAATATCAACTTTGTAAGGAATGTTGGATTAAGAATAAGCCATATATTGTGGGGCCTAGGTATGTGGTAATATCTGAGAGCTTGATATTGGATCAAATCATCATGATTAAAAATAAATTCAATTTTAAAAGAATAGAATCCCAAGACTGCAAATGCTTCAAGAATATAGGAAGAAAGGATGCTCTCATGAACTTAGATGTTTCAAGGGGAGAAGGATGGTTCCCAATAGAGAAAATGAATAGATATCAGATGCATATGAAATATCAAACATAAGTAATCAATACATGACAAGATTCATACTATAATGTTTGGAAGAGGTCCATACCAAAATTATAGAGGAAATAACAGATCAAGTTTTGGCGAAGGGGATGATGGATACAATGAAGAATATTAGAGAAAAGGAGAAACAAAAAGACGTTGACAATACAAATATGAAGGAGTGTGATGAAATATTAGAATGACAAATTAAATAGATTATCAACTCATACTATAATAATAATAAAACTATAGAGGATGTAGAGAAAATTCTTCATGTAAGATTGTTAGATCTAATCAACAAAGGCAAACTTTCCTCGAAAGGAAATTTTATGCCAAAGGGAAAAATTGATAACATTCCTAGAAACCCAAGGAGAGACAGACCCATAGGGAAATCCAACAACAATGAAGTAAGTAGGATGTTGGAATCAAATATTAACTCATTAGAACCAAGCATCTTATAAATAGGAAATAAAAATCTCTAAGATTGATGGAAAAGAATAATATATCAAGGTCAAAATCAGTTCGATTAAACAAAAAGAATAAGGATATAAGATTGGAAGATAGAGATTTATCTTCTAGGAGGATAAATTTTAATGGTTTGGCATTAGATAAGGATAAGAGGTTTGTAGATGCAGATAGTTCCTTGAGGAAAGAAAGAGTTATAGATTTGGCATTAGATGAGAATCCTCTACAAGAGAACAAGAACATAAGTTGGAATAAGGATAAGATTACTAAATTGAATATAAAGTTACATCTCAAACTTTAGAGATTAGTGAAGGATTCTCGCTTCTTGGGAAGATAAACAAAGTATAAATCAAAGGTGGTCTAATACCACTTACATACCTTTTAAAAAACCAAGCAATGATTTGGAAGGAAGAGAGTATAAAGGAGGATCCAACTTAGGGGAAATTAATCAAAATTCAAATATATCATGAAGACTCCAAGTAGTCTATGCACTCTTTGGAATAGATGAGAAAGGTCTAGTGGATTCTAGATATGAGAGTATAGAAAGAAGGAAATATGACATTTTTGATAGGATATTGGATTCGGGTTGTCCAGAGGAAAGGATTTTATTCTATGAGAGGGAAGAGATTTTGGAGATAGAGATTACAAGAGATAGAGCTAGATTCCTTCGATTTATCCCTGTTTGATGACAAAGAGAACTATGAAATTTAAATACAAGAAGTGGAGGAATATATAGATCCATTAGGAATGACAGAAGTAAGAAGCCCAAAACTAGGAATACAAAGAATGTTTCCAGCCAGATTAACACTAGATTGTGGGAAGAAAAAGAAGAAAGGAATCAGAATCAATAGACAAATGGGAATTAGAATCAATAAAAGCCACAGGTGCCTCAAGGGGATTGGAAATCCTATGGAACCCAAGAATAGTTCTCTTTAAAAAGTTGGATGGTAGATTCAATTGGTTGGAAGGATTAGTGCACAACCTATATAGAAATTTGAAGTTCTCTTTAATTAATGTTTATGGTTTGATAATGAAAAAGAAGAAAGTGGAAGTATGGGTAGAGATAAGTAGTCTTTTTAGATTCTGGACAAAAAATAATTTCATCATTGGTGGAGACTTCATTGTCATCCTCCATCTATCACAAAAACTAGGGATTATACAAAAATAATTTTAGGCACAGATTGACTTCAAAAACAAGGTGACAAAGGAAAATCTCATGGAGGTTGACTTGGAGAATGGACCGTTCACATGGAACAATAGAATACTTGGCTTTAGTCATATAGCTGAAAATCAGATAGATTCTTATACGGATGTGACTTAACTTCTTTCCCTTTTTATTTGAAGGCATCCCTTTCTCTTGTATCAAGATCAGACCATTTTCCCAAATAGTTGGAGATATTAGGAGAAGATAAACCAATGTTCTATCCCTTCAAATTTGAAAACATGTGGATGAAGGGTGACCCCACAATAGTAGGTTACACTTTTTTAGACATGTTGATTTTTGCTTAAATAACACATTTTTAATAAAATATGATGATTTAAGCCTTGAGAGGTTCCATTTGAAGGAATTAATTACAAATGGTTAGCTCAAATCCTCTTAGATAAAAAAAAACATTGATAGAACATTTATACTCCTCATTCATACCTATAATGGAGTCTCCTTCACGCCTATTAAAATGCTGACCAAAAATCACTTCGACTTTATCTTTTGGCGGATTAAATTAATCCATTTGAAAAACCTATCTATATAGTAAGGTACTACTAAGAAATTTTTTTCCAATGATTATAATGTTAATATATATTAAGTTTATTATGACTTTGTATTTTTAGTTTGACTAAACATAGATATTTCACTATATGTCTACCTCTATGTTTGGTGCTTATGGAAAAATAATAAATGAGAGAAAAAAATTCTAAAAAATATCTATGCCCTAGGAATTGAAGTTATATTTCTATAAAAAAAAAAAATGAAATTGGAAAAATACACGACAAGTTATAAGCTATGTAGTCAAGATATATTAAAATTATGGTTTAGTCAACTTAAAACTTTAATAAAATATGAAATAATCATGATAATGTCATCAAACCAATTTCATGCCCTCCATATGGATGTTACAAAACTAAATTCGAAAGAAGAACATTGATATCTATTTTACAAAAAAAATTGTGCTCTATGAAAATAATGCAACTCTTTGAAAATGATGTTTTAAGCAACATACTAGATTTTGTGGGAGAAAGAAAAAACCATTCAAATAAATTCAAAAATAAAAATAAAAAATATATTTAGAATCTAGACAGAAAATCCTAAAAGACTCTATTTTACTTCATCTTCTGATTTCAAACGGTTTAATGACAATATGCATCTGAATCTAAAAGTTGTTTTAAATGCAGAGTTCAGTGTCCATTTAGGAAAAAAAAGTGTAACCCACTATTGTGGGTTCACCCTGAAAGATGAATTTTTTTTAGGGTTGATAGATGAATGGTGGAAAGAATCTCAGTTTGAAGGATCCAAATTATATTGCTTTATATCCAAATTGAAGAAATCAAATAAAAATTGAAAGGATGGAAATAAAACCACTTTAAAAACATTTTTAAAATAAATAGATCAATTGAACAAAGCATGAAAGAATTGAATGAACAAGTCATTCTTCACGGAATGGACAAGGAAAGATTCTATTGGGAAAATGAGTTATTAAAGGAATATGAGGATATTTTGGCTAAAGAAGAAATCTTTTAGAGGCATAAATATAGAGAGCTTCAGCTTGAAGAAGGGGATAAGAATGAATTTTTTTTCCACAACAGTACAAAACAAAGGAGAATTGTTAATAGAACTCATAAGATCAATGATGGAAATGGTGACCTTATAGAAGATCAAACAAAAAAAAATTAAAAAATATAGTGAGTTTCTATTCAAATTTACTAATTAGTTTTTAGGGTTCAGATTTGTTAGTGTTACAAGAGATGCTAAGTATCATCCTTGAGATTGTGTCAGTTAAGGATAAAAAAATGTTGATGGATAAATTATTAGAGGAATAAATACATACATCCTTATTTCAACTTCATCTAGACAAAGCACAAGGTCTTTATGGATTTCAGTTAGCTTCTTATCCCTCATTCCAAAAAAATAAAAATCAACATTCTTAGATGAGTTTAGATCAGTTTATGTCTATAACTCCATTTACAAGGTCTTGACAAAAGCTTTAGCCAACAAATTAAAAAATTTACTCCCAAAATTAATAGGGGAAGATCAAATAAGATTTGTTCTACAAAGATCTATTTTTGATGAGATAATCATTTCTCAAGAAGCTATTCATTCTATTTAAAAAACTAAGGCCCCAACTATGATCATTAAACTAGATATAAAAAAGGCATATGACAATATGAATTGGAGATTCTTGCCTAAATGTTTGGAAAGGTTTGGATTTTGCAAAGCTTGGATAGATCTGATATTCTACTACATATCCACACCATGATTTTTATTGTTATCAATGGAAACCCTAAAGGATTTTAGAAATTTCAAGAGGTATTTGATAAGGAGATCTGTTATCACCTTTTTAGTTATCATTATGGCTAAAGCCCTTGGAAGGAAGTTATCCACCCAATAAACAAATGGAAACTTGAAAGGGGCAGAAGTGACTTATTTAGTTCAACTAGTGACACATCAACAATTTGTTAATGACACAATGTTATTTAGAAAAGGGAATAAGTGAGAAACCTTATAATTGAAAAGAATGCTTACAAAATACTCTAAAGCTTCAGGACAAGTAGTAAATCAAGAGAAATCACATATATTTTTCTTTTTGTGAAAATAAAATTCCAAGATTAGGTGTTAAGGTTGCTAGGATTTAAGGAAGGTAAATTCACTTTGCCATATCTAGGAATACTATTGGATAAATCTCTACAATCAACTACAACTTGGAGATTAGTAAGAAATAAAATAGATAGGAAAATAGAATCATGGAAATCTAAATGGCTAACATGGGCAAGAAGAATTTTTATTATAAAGAAAACATTATTTACAATCCCTATATACTTAATATCATGTATTTCCCTATCAACTGGAGCTTATATGGATTTGATAAAGAAGTTAACAAAATTCTTCTAGCATGGTACAAATGTGAAGAAAGATTATTATTTAATTTCATGGGAAAGGATATGAAATCCCATCAAGAATGGAGGTACAAGAATCAAGAACCAACTATGGCAGAACAAAGCGCTAGGGGAAAATTTGTTTTGAAAATTTATAGGGGGTCATATCTTAAATGGGTATGAATCATTAAAGGTAAATATCTAACAAATTCAATAAATGAAGATATTTTAGGGTTATCTAACTTCCCGAGCAGTTCTCATATTTGGAACTTATCTCTTTCAAATAAGGTAATGATGAAATACTATGGGGAGGCTCTGAGGAGAGAGTATACAATTCTAAGGATGGATATAATACATTATCATTCATGAAAGAAAGACAAAAAACATAACTACTAGTTCATTTATGTTGGGATAAATTATGCCTACCAAAGGTAGTCATCTTCACTTGGGCTTCTCTACAAGGAAAGGTTCTAATGGCTAATTGGTTTAGAAAGATTAGTTTCAAGGTTCATCAATCTGTTTCTTATACAACATCAAATAGAAATATAAGGCATACACGCTAACAATACACATGCAAGTATGAGGTTAGTAAAACTATAAATATAAATAACATCATAACATGTAGAAAGCCATTATGAAAAATAAACATACATGTAACTATAAACATAATCTATACCACACATCATCCAATGCCTCATATATCAAATAAAATATAAATTCATATATTGATAAACTAAAGTTACTACAATAACCAACACACACATACAAGTGGCCTAAAAGAGTTTGACAATAAGAACATGAAAAACAACTATAAGAAGAGTATTACATTTCTACACCACTCTAATTCCAAATCATCTTTAATGATGACATGCTTTCCATTGATCAAATTCCTACTCTTTAATCTACACATAAAATATCAAACCGAAAGAAACTCAATAAGTACCAAGCACTTGCCAAAGGCAATTACAATTGTAAATGAAACAATCAAATGTAGTTGTTTAAGAATGCTTTTGAAAATAGCTATTAAGAGTGCTCTTGAACATCTACATGGACTCTGGAAAAATCATGTCTATTTATGGAGTGTGTTGCCAAGACCTCATCACTGTTGACCCAAAAATGATGAAAGCATTAAACATCTAGTAGTTTATAGAACCACAAAGAAGCAATATATGTATATATAGCACTATTTAAATTTTAGTTTAATTATTTGAGCCTTTGTGTATATATGTGAAATAGAGAAAGTGGTGTGCATAGAACTATAAAAATTGTGATTTCATTGTAGGGGATTCATCTGGAAAGAATTTGTTCTCAAAATGTTTAGATAATAACAATTAACAAAACATGTGGTATTCCTATCTCCACATAACTATAAACACATGATATCACAAATCATCTAATGCCTCATATATCAAATCAAATATAAAGGCATACATCGATAAACTAAAGTTACTAAAATAACCAACACACACATAAGTGGCTTAAAAGAGTTTGACAATAAAATCATGAAAAACAACTATAAGAAGAATATTACATTTCTATAGCACTCTAATTTCAAATCATCTTTAACAATGCATTCTTTCCATTGATCAAATTCCTACCCCTTAAACTACACATAAAATATTAAACCTAAACAAGAAACTCCCTCTTGCAATAAGTACCAAGAACTTTCAAAAGGAAATTACAATCATAAATGAAATAATCAAATGTATTTTTTTAAGAATTCTTTTGAAATCAGCTATTAAGAATTCTCTTGAACATCTTCATGGAAAACATCCAATCTAATCCTTTTCTTAGGGGAAGCTAGAGTGCACACATAACCCAAACTGATCATATAGACCTTACAATGTTGGACCTTCAAAGGTGTAGACATCAAAGTTATAGTAACAACACCGGTTCAACTAAGATGGAGAATGCAATTGCAAGCATCATGAAAACCATTTACTTTCAATCCAATGGTCCAGAGTACACACACATACATACCCATGGTACATACTGAAGATGTGGAGCATTATAAGATCAGTGCATCAACCTCAATCTTCTTTGATCCATTGCATTCTTATTTGTTGTCCTTAATTCATTTTCCAAAGCCATCATATTGATCCAACTTGAAGTGTTTACTTAAAGATATTCATTCATTTAAAATCATGCTAGAATAGAGGATTAACCTAGAAATAAATGAAGAGCATTCAAAGAATATTTATCGTAGAGCATTAATACACTAGTTCATCAGCCTACATCATCCATTGAATGCTTGCTACTTGTCATTAGTCATATCTCCAAAGCCATAGAATCAATCTAACGAGGGGGATGGCTGAGGAGAACATGACCTTCATAATCTATTAGATGCTCCAAATGTGATTGTAAACATTGTAAGTGATGTGAGTAAATTCCAGTAGTCAATTTTCCCAAATAATTCTTGTGACCTAGAATTCATTTCCATATATTAAATTTAGTTTCACAATTATGAAGATTAGTTCTACACTCATATAGGTGAACCAAAGAAAATTTTAGTCAATTCAAAGGATCTAAGAAAATAATCTTAACAAGCCCTATTACAGTTCAAAATTCAAATAAAAAAATCAAGTTCAGTTTCACACTTGAGGAATTTTTTCTGCACTCACATAGGTAAACTTTCAATTTGAAGGTACTAAGAAAATCAACTAGACAAGCCCTAAAAATCTAGCATTGTGAACAATATACTCCTTTCTCATTTATTTCCTTTCTCATTTATTTAGGGCATTTATTTAATAAACACTCTATTTATTTAAATAGCATAGATATTTATGCAACCAGTTTGTTTTCCCTTGCAAACACACATTGATACAAGCACACACACATTAAAGAGAGCTAGAGATTAAATGTTCAAATACATTCCACATTTAATTTTAGCATTTAATTCACATCTCATCTATATAAATTAGTTGTTTGTTAAATGCTTTATTCATTTAACTATCCTATAGAAATTTTAATTTTATGGTTTATTTATTTCATTAGCCTAGATATTTTTATTTTATACAAGTGGTTTATTTTCCCTTACAAACAGATGCACATATTTATCCAAAAGAATGTCTATAAAAATTAATTACTTTTTCATCTCCATTTTGGACTCAGTTTGAGATTTGTGTCTGTGCACATGTTAGTATGTGCCTCAAATAATTCACATGCCTTGTCTATACTTCTGTAGTTTGTATTATTGTCAACTGGGGCAATTTCAACTACATCTCACAAAATTATTATATCCTTTGTACTTTTATGGATGTCTATAACCTATTCCAAAGCTCCCATTTCAACATAGGAAGGCTAGATGCTGGTAATAGTTGTAGAAATTTCCTTTGAGACCATATATTGTGATTTCATGACATGTAATGAGACTTCATTTCTTTGAGGCAATTAGTCAAAAAGTTCACATGCCTTGAGTATGCTTCCACATTTTGCATGCATGCCTACTAGGCTAATGGAAGCTACAACATCCAACAAAATTTATCTATCATACTGTTAGAATATTTTAGAACAATAGAGAGGGGGGTTGAATCAGTTATTCTATGTTCAAATGTACCAATTGAACTTTCTATCCCTTCAACAAACTCAAATCTGATTAACAATTCAACTGGGTCTCTATAGCATATGACAGTAACATATAACATATAGTTCACTGTTTGAAAGTAATTAACTTGTAGTATATAAAAATTTCAACAACATCCACATCAAAATCATTCACACAAGTATAACACCAAGATTTATAATGGAAACCCAATCTGGGAAAAACTACTTTGTAACATGCTACTGATTTTCAATCTTCTAAAGTGAGCTTTGTAAAAATCCAACCATATTAAAGGTTTACATACACACTGAGCTAGGTGTGACCCAATTAAAGGATTTAATCACTATGTCAAAAGTGGCCTGGTTAGAAGGCTTAAAAATATCCCATTAGAATGTCACCTTGATTAAAGGATTTATTCAATGACTGTTAGGTCAACCTTGATTAAAGGATTTAGACTGATACAATGGTTAGAAAGTAACAGTAGTTTATAATCTAAAAAAAATACAACTCACTTTGAAAATATAGATCCACTCCACACATATATGTTTCTTTACTAACTGATCTCCATTTCCATCTTCATCTCTGATCTTCTTGGAATTCGCTTCAAGCAATCACAACTCTATTCAACTTCTTCACAGTTTCACCTTCAACCTTCTCCTTAGACTTATTAATCAATAACATTAATCTCTTCCACACTCTGTAACCTCACAATTAGGTTTTCCTTTATACCTATTTGATCATGTAGATCAATGTTTTGCTACTTAATCTCCTTCATAGATCTTAGGTTTAGGTTAGATTCATCAAATCCTTCCATCATTATGTTCTTCATCTTTTTCTCTAGATACCATTCTTAACTCCTCATAAGAATATGATTTATCATGCATTAAATGCTCCATACAATTCATTAATAATATAAACATGTTTTACATATCCTAAGAATTCAACTATGTCCATTGGGATTCTCAAATATTTCTCCAAATGTAAATTACTGACACTCGGTCAATACTATATTCGTCTCCTCAGTCATCACTGTGTATCTCAGTCATCACTACAAACTATCTTCCTTGAAAAACATTGTCTTTTCTTGGTAATTTCCTAATGCTTGTCAATTATTAATGTCCAGTCAACACTAGATTTACTCAGCATATACTAACGCTTGGTCGATACTAACATCACTCAACTTAAACTAGATTTCTTCACTTTTTCTCGGTTAAGCCTACAATTCAGTCTTTCTTATTGCATAGATAAACAACACATTACCTTGTCAATGTGCCAACTGATCAAGTACCCATTGAAGTATCACATAAATCAACCTTTCCTTAGGTTCTCTTGTTATCTCCCTCATTTCAAATCCTCTTCATCAACCAAAAGATATGGTACTATCCTAGATAGCAACTATCTTACCAATTAAGGTTTGACATTAATGACAATATAATAATTGTTTCAATTATAGTTTTCAATGATCTCCCTCTTTAGCATTGATGGAAACACCACATGAATAACACATGATTTACCAAATATTCCAAAAAATTCATGTGCATCAGAGTTTTATTAATATCCTTAGATTCATTCTAATTCACAATTTTTCTTTGCCTAACTGCTTGCTCAACTACTCTCTCTGAATCTTTTTCTGTATCTATTCCTCAGGTTTCATTGAACCTTCTCCCTTCAGTGTTGTATCACTCCATTTATTTTCATTGAATTTTCTCCCTCTTTGACAACAATGACAAAGTGTGTAACTATTACTTACATCTCTACTCTGTAGGTGTCTTCATGTTAGTTTTGTATGCTGTATACACCCTTTGTCATCTTTCTTATCACTGATTAATATCTCTACTTCACTTCTTACAACTCTAGGAAACTCCTAAAGTGTGACCTTTTCTACATCAATTTGTCAAATATTTTGATTAACACATTTGATGCAATGCTCCTATTTTACTAGGTAGCCTCATTTAGGGGAATCACCCCTAGTTTACCTCTCAGATATTCATGAGAATCCTTACATAAATCTTTTGTGAATACATCTACTAATTGTTCCTTTGTATTCACATACTCCAATCTCACTTCTTTGACTTGAACTAGCTCTCTCAAGTACTGATACTTGATAGAAATATGCTTAGTCGTAGTGTGCATCACTGGATTCTTTGATATATTAATAGCACTTGTGTTATCATAGAAAATAACAATCAACTCAGTGATTTCTTCCTTCATTCCTTTTAACAATTGCTTGATCTACACTAAATTTGAACAAGTCATTGATGCTGCAACATACTTAGCTTCTATTGTACATTGGGAAATGCAGTTCTATTTCTTGCTTGTCCAAAAGAGTAATCTCCTTCCTAGAAAGAATTCTCCACCACTAGTACTTTTTCTTTCATCAACATTTCTATCCCAATCAGTATCAATGAAAACTCTCAGTTCAAACTTGTCATTCTTCTTGTAATATAATCCATAGTCTTCAGTTCCTTTCAAACATCTCAGTATTATTTTCACTACCATCATATGATTGTCCTAACGATTGGAAGAAAATCTTGCCACAATCCCAATTTCTAGGGTAATATCTAGTCTACTGTGAACAATATATTGTAACTTTCTAATCATAGATCTATAAAAGGTTTGATTCACTTTAGCAGTATCATTAGTTTTTGATAGTTTCTGTCTAGTAGCCATAGGAGTACTCATTGGTCTAGAATCCTCCATACCAAAAGTTTTCAGTAACTCCTTGATATATTTAGATTGATTAATATAGATACTTTTCTTCATCTAATAGACTTGCAAACCAACAAAGAATTTGATCTCACCAAACATAGACATTTCAAATTCAATGTGCATCTCATTTGAAAATTTCTTACATAGGGCATCTTGTCCTCCAAATATGATATCATCAACAAATATTTCATCTAACAAAATCCCTTTACCTTCTTTAGTCTTCATATACATATTACTATTGTCATTTATCCTTGAAAATCCAATCTTTATCAAATAATTATGCATTCTCTCATACCATGCTTTGGGGGCTTGTTCAAATCCATATAGTTCCTTGTGCAACTTGTAAACCATATTTTTCCCTCTCTAGATCAATAAATCCTTTCAGTTGTTCAATGTATACTTCTTCTAATATCACATTCAAAAATTCTAACCTGACATCCATCTGATATACTTTGAATCCTTTGTAAGCTGCATATGCAAGTAGATTCCTTATTCCTTCTAACCTTGCTATAAGGGAAAATTTTTCCCCATAGTCAATTCCTTCTTCTTGTGCACACCCTTTACATACTAGTCTGGCCTTGTTTATTGTGACTTCTCCATGTTCATTTAGCTTGTTTTTGAATACCCACTTTGTTCCAATAACAGTCTTGTCTTCTAGTCTCGACACTAGAGTCCAGGTATCATTCTTTTCTATTTGCTCTATTTCTTCATTCATGGCTTGTATCCAGTCATCATTCTCTACAACATCTTTCATAGTTTTAGGCTCAAGCTCACATTGTAAGCATGTATGATCTTTCAACTACTTCTTGTCATGACTATATATTCTTTATCTCCAATGATTTTTTCAAGCTTGTGATGTCTTCTTACATATTGTGCCAATGTAGGTTTAGATTTCTTTTCTCCATCTTGATCTTCAGGTTCATCATACAAATTATCAGCTTCTTCTTCTTCCTCGACAGTGTCCTCCTGATGCTTGGCATTTTCTATCCATGACTCTGAATCTGGTTTAGGTTTATTACTTTCCTCTCCTTCTTCCACGTATACAAAAGATTTGTAATCTTTAGGTTCTTGCTTGCATTCTAATTCATTCTTTTCTACATATTCATTAACTCTAACATTTGTACTTTCCACAAATTTTTTAGTTTTATAATTCAAACACTTATAAGCTTTGCTCTTAGTAGAATATCCTAGAAATATGCCTTCATCACTTTTTGTATCAAATTTTCCATTTCTATTATATTTTGGTATATAACATTTATTGCCAAAGACTCTAAAATACTTCACAATAGGTGTATAATCATTCCATAGCTCAAAAGGTGTAGCATGTGTACCTTTTCTTATTTGTACTTGATTTAAGGTATAAATAGTTGTACTTACAACATCTCTCAAGAACTTTTGTGTAACATTCTTTTGAATCATCAATGTCCTGGCACAGTCCATAATTGACTTGTTTCTTCTTTTTGGTATACCATTATGTGGAGGTTTTCTTGGTGTAGACATTTGTCTCTTTATTGCTCTATAATTTCATAACATATTGAACTCATTTGATATAAATTCTCCACCTCTGTCATATCTCAAACATTTGAAGCTTCTACCTATTTCTTTTTCAACTTTTTTGAAGTACCACTTAAACAACTAAAATGTATTAGATTTCTTTTTCAAAAACATTACACTCATCATCCTAGAATAGTCATCAAAAAATAGTATGAAATACTTATCACCACAATAACTTTGTACACCCATAGGTCCACAAAGGTCAGTATGAACCATATTTTCAAAATTTACATGACAAAACCTCTTATGTCATAACCATACATCATCAAATTGTGTAAACAAACATGTTTCTTCAGATAGGTCTAGATAGAACAAATTACCTCTTGTCTGATCTCCAACTCCAATTAGTTCACTAGTGGTATCAAATATTTTAGCCTTTCTGTGATGAAATTCCACTTGGTAACCAGTGTTGTTCAACTATGCAACACTCAACAAGTTATAGTTAAAACCTTCAACCCAATAAGAATTTTCACAAGTGATATTATCAGTCAATCTAATTGATCCTTTTCCTTTCACAGGACATGGTGTATCATTACAAAACTTAACACTTCTACCTTTGTAATGATCTAGGGTTTCAAAATTACTTTTATCACTAGTCATGTGATGTGAGAAACCACTATCAATAATCCATTTATCACCTTTACTCACATAATAAATAAGTACAATTTTCTCATCTTCATCAGAATAATCTTTCATAGCAACAAAAATAACTTCTATATCAAATTCATTAGACTGACTAGTGTCACTCTCTATTTCCTCTTCAATAATATATCAGAATTTCTTACCTTTTTCCTTGTATTATTTGTACCTTCAGTGATCTCTTTCATTTCTATTTTTTTGGTAGTCTTTATAATTTCTTTCCCTTCTCTCATCCCTATCAGACCTGTCAGGGCATCTTGCTGCAATATGCCCAACTTTGTTTCATGACAAAAATTTATAGGAAGCTTACCTTTATATTTCCATTTTCCTATTTTTATCCTTCTAGCCATAAGTACCTCAAGATCATCTAGGTCTTCCTTAGAAGTGTCACTCTCACTGTCACTACCACTATCACTTTTCACACATTTTTTTTTCCTTCTTAGACTTATGTCGAACCATTTGTGATTTAAATGTAGATTCAACATCAGGAATAATGTAGTTATCATAATTAGATAGCTCAAAAGTAGGAAGCTTACCAATAAGACTTTCCAAAGTTAGAAAATTACCAAGGTTACATCTTGATTCTTGTATTGTATAAATTTTGATAACATAGATAGGAAGCATAGTCCTCAATACTTTAACTATAACAATTTCATCATCAATGTTTCCATTAGCTCCTCTAATAGAATTCACTATCTCTTTGATTGTACCACAATATTGAGAAACCTCTTCACCTTCTTGCATTTTCATTTCATCAAACTTACCTCTCAAGCTTTCAGATTTGGCTCTCAACACATTTGTATCTCCACCATAGATAGTTACAAGAGTGTCCCACATTTACTTTGCATTTGTGCAGTCCTTGATATCTTCAAAATTAGGATAGATTAGAGCAGATGCAATCTCCATCATTGCTTGATTGTGCTTCTATTTTTATTTCATATCCTCGATAGCCAAAGGTGAAATAGGGGTTAAATACTCATTTTCTACATAATACTTCACCGAATCACCAATACTAGCTAGATGAAATTTCATCAGACTCTGCCATGTAGGGAAGTTCTCTTTGTTTAACTTTGGTACCTCCTTTTTGTACATCTTGATCAATAGCTTCAAGTACCTTAAAAAATTTCTTTGAAAGCACCAACAACTCTAATACCAATTGATATAATGAATTAAAACAATAGAGAGGGGGGTGAATCAGTTGTTCTTAGGTCCAGATGTACCAATTGAAATTTCTAACACTTCAAAAAACTCAGATCTGATCAGCAATTCAACTCGGTCTCTATAACATATAACAGTAACATATAACATGCAGTTCACTATACAAAAGTAATTAACATCCAATATATAAAACTTTCAACAACATGCACATCAAAATCATTCACACAAGTATAACAACAGAATTTATAGTGGAAACCCAATTTGGTAAAAACCACTTTGTAACATGCTACTGATTTTCACTATTCTAAAGTGAGCTCTATGAAAAGCCAACCCTATCAAAGGTTCACATACACACTGCTAGGTGTGACCCAATTAAAGGATTTAATCACTCTATCAAAAGTGGCATGGTTAGAGGGCTTAAAAAAATCCCATTAGATTGTCACCTTGATTAAAGGATTTAGACTAATACAATTATTAGAAAGTAATAGTAGTTTTTGATCTGCATAACATATAACTCACTTTGAAAATACATATCCACTTCAGACATATATGTTGATTTACTGACTGATCTACATTTCCATCTACATCTCCGATCTACTCAGATTTCACTTCAAGAAATCATAACTATGTTCAGTTCCTTCACAGTTTCACCTTCATCCTTCTACCTAGAATTATCAGTAAATAAAATTAACCTCTTCCACACTTTGTAACCTCACATTTAGGTTTTCCTTTATACCTCTTTGATCAGGTAGATCAATATTTTGCCAATTAATCTCCTCTATAGATCTTACGTTTAGGTCAAATTCATAGAATCCTTCCATCATTATGCTCTTCATCTTTTCCTCTAGATACCATTCTTAAATCCTCATAAGAAAATGATTTACCATGAATTAAATGCTCCATACAATTCATTAATAATGTCAACACATTTTACATATCCCAATAATTTTACTACATCGACTGGGATTCTCAATTATTTCTCCAATGTAAATTACTGACACTCAGTCAATACTGTGTTCATCTCCTCGGTCATCATTGTGTATCTTGGTCATCACTACAAACTATCTTCCTTGGAAAACACTTTCTTTTCTTGGTAATTTCCTAACGATTGACAATTACCAACGTGTCGGTCAACACAAGATTTACTTGGCATATACTGGTGCTTCGTCAACACTAACATCACTTGGCTTAAACTATATTTCTTCACTTTTTCTCAGTTAAGCCTACAATTAAATCTTTCTTCTTACTTAGATAAAAAATAGTTAAGCCTACAATAGGGGAAGATGGAGCAAGAGTGGGAGGGAGGAGGAGCGGGAGCGAGAGAATTTTTTTGAATTTGAAGCAAGATGGGAATTGGGTTGCTCCTGGTTTTGCTACAGATTATGTGCCTATTCTTGATGATACTGTGGCATCTAAGAATATCTCAGATTCCAATGCTGAAAAGCCTTTGTTAGAAAAGGAGGAAAGTGTTGGTAGGTCAAGCCTGGCCTAGCCCAGCAAGGATGAGGGTCCTATCTTGGGACCAGAGGTGGAAAAGGCCGATTCCACTGAGAAAGGTAAAGGGTCAACAAAACAAGAAGAAGATTCTTCACATGGAGGGAACTCAAACTGAGGTAAGCAAAAATGGTTGGGCCTTTTTGGGGTCAAACCAAATAGAAAATCTTCTTTCCTGAAAGTTGATATTGTTTCATATCCATTAAAGGGGGAGTTAGGTATAAACATTCCTAACCAAATCATAGACCATACTATTTCTATTATGGCTTCTACTCTGATTGGAAAGTTCACAAGTCCTATACCTAATATTGATCTGTTGAGAGCCTTTACATTCCAGAAGTGGAAACTCAAAGAACAGGTCGATGCAGTGGCTATGCCAAGAGGTTTCTTTTCCTTTGTGTTTTATAATGGAGAAGACCTTTCTAAAGTGTTGTGTGATGGCCCTTGGATGATGGGTAAATCCTCTTTATCATTGTAGAAATGGTCAATGAATCTAGATTATAATGATAGCTTCTTTATATCAGCCCCTATCTGGGTAAGACTTCCTATCTTACCTCTGGAATACTAGCATGAGGACATCCTGATGGCCATAGCTGGTTCCTTTGGTGAACTACTTATGATAGATCTGATGACAGTGGCCCAATCTAGACAAGTGTTTGTGAGGATCTGTGTTAATATCCAACAAATTACTGAGCTACCCCAAGTTATCACCCTAAACTCAAAAGTTGGCAAGTGGAGATAGGAAGTAGAATACGATTCAACTTCCTTTGTTTTCTTCACCTCCAAAAAGGCTGGACACTAGACTAAGCATTGTCCCCTGAAGATCTCAGTGGAAAAAAAATATCAGAAGTCAAAGATTTCAAAGAAATGGGAGTGGAGGAAAAAAGGGAACAAAAACTCCCTGATGACTAGATCCCCTATTCTAACTCAAAGGATAAGAAGGCTCCCCCTCCCGGGGAGATGGAGGGAATAGAAAAAAAAAGGAAACAACACCTTCTAATGAGAATAACAAAATGCAGGAGAAGACATGCTCGATCGATTCCTCTGAAGAGACCATTGATCTTATTAAAAACATCATATTTCCACAATCCATTATGATGCAATTAGTTTCTGGATTTGATTGTGTGAGTTTTTTTAGCATCGATGTTTCGGATCACACTCTGTGATCCATCATCAGGAATAGAGAGTGAAGAATGAAAAATAGAATGTGTAGACTAGCCTCCCATATGAGATATAAGGAGAGATGGAGAAGAGGCAACACACCAACCAAAAAGGAGAAAAAAGATAAAAAAGACTAAAAAATAAACAATGAAAAGCCATAAAAAGGAGGAACCTGCCAGAACATGAAATGAGGTCAACAAGCCGAGTAGCACACTCAGCGGATGTAAATAAGCGAGTATATATATCAATAAGGCAAAAAAATAAATGTATAAATGAAAACAAAGAAACATAAGTTTATATGAATTGGTATGTATGTGTATATATATATATAGACACACACACACACACACACACACACATATATATATATATATATAAACACACAAACATAATATGTGCAAAAATACCTCTATATACACATGTATATGTAAACATAGATATACTTGTATATCTAAATATACATATATATATGTATATACCTATAAGCAAGTATAAATAAAAAACTATCTAAAAACCCAAGCAAAGACAAGGAAATACCGAAATAAACTAAGAGGACAACAAAAAAGCAAAGGGAAAGAAAATAAATAAATAAACTAATGTAGGTGTGCGAGCCGATATATATATATGCAAAAGAGGAATATGGAAATAATATATGATAGAGCATATATATATGTCTGTGAGTGTGTGAGTATGTATATGTATATGTGTATATATATATATATGTATATATATATGTATATATATATGTATATATATATGTATATATATATATATATGTATATATATATATATATATATGTATATATATATATATATGTATATATACATGTATATATATATATATATAGATATATATATATATATAGATATATATATATATATATATGTATATATATATATATAGATATATATATATATATCTATATATATATGTACATATATGTATACATATATATACATATACATATATATATATACATATATATATATACATATATATATACATACATATATATATACATATATATATATATATATATATGTATATATATATATATGTATGTATATATATATGTATATATATATATATATATATATATGTATGTATATATATATATATGTATGTATATATATATATATGTATATATATATATATATATATATATATATATATATATATATATATATATATATATATATATATATATATATATGTATGTATATATATATGTATATATATATGTATATATATATATAGGGGCGCTGCAAAAGAAAACAAAGAACAAGAAGAGGAAAAAACAAGGGAGTGAATGGGCAAGAGAGCCAAAATAAACAAAGAGGAAAAGACCAAGCCTAATAGAACAATAAAACTGAAACAAAAATAACCCAAAACCCTGAGGGAGCGAAGGGGGCTATAAGAGGGAAGGAACCTAAACACTAGAGAAACCGAGCACCACAAAGAAAGGAAGAAAGGGGGGGGGGGGGAAGGGGAAAATAAGGGGTGACGATGGCTATCAAGAGTGCCTAACAGAGGTTTCCAAGAGAGGCTCAAAGACCACCCATCATCATGGTTGAGGTTGGTGGGATGGTAGTGAATTTCAATGGCCTCCTTGAGCTTCTTCCTGAGATAGTTATCCTCCTTGGAGAGAATTTGCGCACTATCCAAATAAATATGATGTTTGGTAGTGGAGGAGTGCTCGGCTAGAGCTGAATTTTGGACCCTATCATGCTCAATATCTGCACAATGCTCATGGATTCTGGTGTCGAACGAGCGGCCCAT
>BSBK01010740.1:287500-310000 GCA_027943335.1 Chamaecyparis obtusa | reverse complement strand
GATACAATGTTCTCGCTTGACTGAAGAAAGTAGAGTTGAGGAAAATAAAGTTCTTGTTGATTATCATAATATTATTTTGAAAGAGGAGATCTACTGTAGACAGATATCTAGATCCCTTTGGATGAAAGTGGGAGACAAGGACACTAGATTTTTTCACCTTATAGCTATGAAGCATAAGGCTATGAACATAATTAACTCTCTTATTACTACTAGATGCACTTTAACAAAAGAAGAGGAAATTAGGAGAGAAATGATGGGCTACTTCACCTCTATGCTCTCTAAAGAGAAAGATCTGAGTCAAGAGAATCAAGTCTCTCTACTGGTTCTATTCCTTCACTCTTGGACTCTGAGGATAATGACTTTCTTAAGTCCATCCCTAAGGATGAAGAAATTAAAAGGGCTATTTAATCTTTTGAAGGCAAAAAATCTCTTGGTCTGGATGGATTTCAAATGTTCTTCTTTCAATCTTTCTAGAGCATCATTGGAAAAGATGTTTGTGGTGCTATGAAAGAATTCTTTGGCTCAAAATAAATTCTTAAAGAACTTAATTCTTCTTTTATAGATCTTATTCCAAAAAAAATCGGAGCTAATGCTGTTGACTACTTCAGGCCTATTACCCTTTGTAACTCATTGTATAAGATAATGTCAAAGGTTCTCACTTCTAGAATCTTAAAGCTCCTTCCTCATCTCATATCTCCTCAACAGAATGGATTTTTCCTAGGGAGACAAATTATGGATTCCATAATGGTGGTCCATGAGAACATCCATTCTTTGGAGAAATATAGGAAACAGGGATTCCTGATGAAGCTTGACTTATCGAAGGCCTATGATAGAGTGGACTGGGAGTTGCTTTCTAAAATTATTCAAGCTTTTGGTTTTGATAATGGAGTGACTAAGCTGATTATGCAACTAGTTTCTATTGTGTCCTCTTCAGTGATTGTTAATGGTGGCTCCTCTCCCTTCTTCAAACCTTCTAGGGGTTTGAGGCAAGGAGACCCTATCTCCCCTATCCTCTTTGCTATAATGGCTGAAAGCCTTGGGAGATTCTTAAAAAATAAAGTTATTCAAGGGCATATCAATTGTCTACAACTCTCTTTAGTGAAGATTAAATGCTCTCATGAACAATTCATGGATGACACAATTCTCATTGGGGACTCTAATGTCAATGAGGTGAGGAACATTAAAAAAGCTCTCAATGTTTACTCTAACACTACAGGTCAACTTATTAACTAGGAGAAAAGCTTCATGTATTTCTTTAATACACTTGAAGAAAGAATGAATAAAATCTCTTCCATTCTTGGGTGTAAGATTGGGATGCTTCCTGCCCCTTACCTAGGCTTGTCATTGTGCTTGAAACTGGAGGCTAATTTTTGGAATTAAATTCTTGATAGATTCCATAAAAAGTTGGCAGGCTAGAAAGGGGCGATTCTTAGCCAAGATAGTAAAGTGAAACTTCTGAAGGTTACTCTTCAAAACCTCCCCATTTATGCTCTAAGTCTGTTCAAAATCCCTTAGGAGTATATTGACCTTATTGAAAAAATACAAAAAAAAATTCTATGGACTGGTGTGGAAAACAAAAAAAGACTTAGCTTGGTGGCTTGGGAGAAGGTTTGTAAACCTAAGAAGCTGCGGGGGCTGAGCATCATAAACATTTCTAACACAAATAAGGCCCTTTTAGCAAAGCAATGCTAGAGGATATTTGAAGAAGAAAAAGAATGTAATGCTATAATCAAAATAAAATAGCACCTAATCACTTCCCTAGAATAAATTATCCAATCACAAAATGAAATTTAGGGGTCATTTGTTTGGAATAGAATAAGTAAGGGTAAGAACCTCATAAAAAAAGGTGGTAGATGGAAGCTGGGAAATGGCAGGAAGATATAATTTTGGGATGATAAATGGCTCTTGGATAAACTACTCATAGAGAACAAGGAGTGGAATGATGCTATTTAGGTTTGTAAAGAGATCATTAGTGAAAATGTGAGAGACTATTGGAATAATGAAGAATGGATTGACTTGGGTTTGAGGGACATCAGATTAAAAGGGGTGAATAAACAACTAAACAACTAGTTTATTAGAGAAAATGAGCTTGATGTTTTGATTTGGGGACCTGCTATCTCTGGTAACTACTCGGTTACCACGGCCTTGACTCTTCTCATCCCCTTGGTGGAACAACCTTTCTATGCTCAAGTATGGAATAATGATCTTATCCCTAAAATTAACATGTTTTTTTGGTTGCTTGTCTAGAATAAAATCCTCACTCTGGATAACCTCATCAGAACAGGGTTCCAAATGCCTATTAGATGCATCATGTGCTATGAAGAAGAAGAGTCTTGTCACTTAATGATCCATTGCTCCTTTTCTAGAGAGGTTTGGGACTCTATCATTTTTCCTCTAAACCTGAATTGGGTTAAACCTCATAATATCCAAGATTTCTTTCAGCAATGGCAAAGCCCCTACTATGATAAAATTGCCAAGAACCTATGGAAAATTGTCTTACCTCATTTCCCCTAGCAGATCTAGAAGGAGAGGAATAACATAATGTTTAGAGAAAAAACATCTCCCCCTTTTTGTTGCCAATGCTATTTCTAGAAGTATAATGGAGAACTACAAAAGTATTGGTAAGCAAGACATCTTCTCTTGGAACCCTAATCTCAAAAAGGACAACACTATTTCTTGGGAGGGATTGAAGAGAAAAAATTATCCAAATCCTAGAGAGAATGTCATGTGGTCTGCTCCCCCCTTGGGCTAGCTAAAAGGGAACTTTGATGGTTTTGCTAGAGGAAACCATGAAAAGGTTGGAGGGGGAGGCCTTATAAGAGACTGGGCTGGAAATTTCCTTGGTGCTATTGCTATTCTATTGGGGACTCAAGCTAACCACGTGGGAGAGGCTAATGTTGTGCTTTATGTGGTTAAGCTAGCCAAAGATTTGGGTTGCTCAAAACTTTGGCTTGAGGGTGATTCCCTCAATATTGTTAATTGTATAAAAGGGAATTATGTTTTCTCTTGGACTATAGCCCACACAATAAAAAAAATTAAAATGATTATTAATTCCTTTGAGGAATGCTACGTCACCCATGTTTACCATGAAGGTAATAAGCTGGTGGATAGGTTGGCAAATGAAGATACCCAAAGTAACGTCATCAAAATAGGGAAAGGGGAAGGAAATATTAATTCCAAGATCACAAGTCTGATCACTTATGACAAAATTAATCACAATGAAGGGAAAATCACTTAATATCATGATGACGAGGATAAAACATTTTTTGAGGAAGGCTGTATGTAATGCGAAGTGTGGGATAATTATGCTGGCATTAATGATATATGATACTTGGGCAAGAAACCAAAAGAAAGCATTGAGAAGAAGCTAACTGGTAAGGAGTCATACCAGAATAGGAGTAGAAAGTATAATATGGGTTGAGGTCTGAGGAGAGAGGAGCCCACTGACTATGACAAATGGAGACAAGACAAAATTTTTTGGAAGAAGTTGAGAAAAGGAGGGATCTCTCAGTACATGGAAAAGCTCCATGGCTATGACAAATAGGTTACTTCCTTGTTCATTGATAAATGGGTTAGAGATAAAGTCAACTTATGGGGTAAATCCTTTCCTCTTTCTCTTTCTCTTATGGCTGAGATTACTGGTTTACCACCGGAGGGAACTCATTTCCATAGAGGCAACCATAGGCTAGGTACTGAAGCCTTTAACCTCTTCCCTAAATCTACTAATGAGAAAGCTCTCATGACTAAAGGAAAAGGGGACTATGTTGATATTACCAAAATAAAGGATTTCTGGGCTAAAATGCTTAAGGTCATCATCAAGTACTTCACTCTCGATGAGTGCTATTCCAAAATCTATAACCTATATTTTTTCTTGGCCAATCACTTTAGGCACAACAAGCGAATTTTCTTCTAGTACTTTTTCTTGAGTTCTTTGAACAATAGCATTACTGAGCATAGGAAGAAACCTAGTAACCCTATTCTGTATGAGGGTTTGATTCTCCTTATTTTTTATTATGCTAGAGATATTGTCCCAGACCCTATTCCTAAAAGAGTCACAGGAAAAAGGAAAGACCCCAAAGTTGTTGAGAGAAAGGAAAAACCTAGCAAAAAGAGAAATAAAATAAAGGATTACTCTTTTGATTGTAGTGAGGAAGAAGGAAATAAGAGAAATAAAAATAAAGAAAAAGTCTCTGACATTAGGGAGGAAGAAGGTAAAACAAAAAGATAAGGAAATAGAAAGGGATAGCGGAGTTGAAGATGATATCAGCCTTCTCTCCTAGGGAAAAGGATATGTTGATGAAGACCCTGTGGAGATGGATTCGAGAAATGAGGAGAGAGACCAAGAAAAAGAGGACAGGGTTTTTGACAAGGCTGAGCATGAAGAGGACTTGAACAACTCTTCGAAAGATGACAAGGAGGAAAAAGGAAGTAAAGATGAGGAGATTCAAGAGGAAGAAAAAGATGAAGAGGGAGTGGAAGGGGAGGAAGAAGATGCCCAGGACCCTACTGAGGACATTAAGGATGATGCTTCAGATCTCCTAGCTAAAGAAGAAAAAAGTGATACTCAGATTGACACTGAGGTTGGCATTGACTTGACTGGTAAAGAGGATGGTAAAAACCAAAAGGAGGAAACCTTGGACCTCCTAGAGGGTCAAGCTAATGAGGCTTTGGAGGCTAGTCAAAACCCCCCTATGATTGATGAAAAAGAAAAGGATCATAATGAGATTGATGCCGGCTTTGACTAGGTTATCACTAAGGAAGACAATAGCCAAAAGGAGGACATCCTTAATCTCCAGACTGCTGCTATTGACCTGGAGGAGGTAAAAAATGATGAGGGTTAGAGTACCTCCCTAGAATGGGTCCTACAGGAGATGCAGGAAATTAAGCTTCACCTTTAGGCCATGGAAAAAATAATGAACACCCTGACCACTAAGCTAGAAGAGCTAGAGAATACGCTTTTGGAAAAGGTAAAAAACAAAAATTGGAATGAGGAAATTGTTGTGGAAGTCAATAAGATTGTTGACAACAAGGTTAAAGAAATTAAGGCTAAAGTTAGAAACAATAAGAACATAATTAAAGAGGTCCTGAACCATAGCAACAAGGGACTAAGTGTAGTTTTCATGAACCTGAACATGATGCACAACTACCTAGAAAATACTACTATTACTATTGATGAGGATGCTAGGAATGCTGGCCTAGGAATGAGAACCAAAGGTCGTATTCAGAGGAAGATCCCTGAAAAGCTAAAGGAACTGAAAGACCTGAAAGAGGCCATCCAGGAGATGGAGAACCTAGAGATGAAGGTGGAAAAAATGATAAAAAATAAATAGTTTAGTCTACCTGGTTCCTGGGTGTTTCTAGTAGTTGTGCTAGTCATTGTTTTTCTTTGCTTTTGTTGTCATTTCTTGCTTTGTTTTGGGTCCTACTATTGTTTCTCTAGCAGTCATTTCTTTTTGGAAGACTTTATTGCTATATCTTAATGCTTTAATGTAAATGGTTTTGGGTTCCATTCAAAACCTTCTTTTACCTTAATAAAAAATAACACGTCACTATGTCAATGTGCCAACTGATCCAGTACCCATTGAAGTATAACATAACTCAACCTTTCCTTAGGTTCTCTTGTTATCTCCCTTATTTAAAATCCTCTTCATCAACCAAAAGATATGGTACTATCCTAGATAGAAACTATCTTACCAATTAAGGTTTGAAATCAATAAAAATATAACAATTGTTTCAATTGTAGTTTCAAACATCATACATGCTGCAAGGGGTTATCGATTCACAACATGAAACTCATAAAGATGGGAATGAATAGAAAGATGGGTGCTCTCAATTGTGGCATAGGCTGATGTGTGGTGCATCATCTGAGGTATATCTAATGGGGATATTTTGTGCACAAGGAGAACATAGTTGTGGTGTAGGATTCCATCCTAGAAAAATCTGAGGAGTATGCTTTGGGATTGTGGGGCTAGTTGGGTGCTCATAAATATGGTGTAGGATCCTAAATAGGATAGATCTGAGGAGTATGCCAGAGGCTATGTTGTAGGAACCATGTGGTGTAGGTTCAAGGTGTAATCGCAAAGGGTAAGTGACGGAGTGCATCAATGGTGGCTAAGGTGGTCGACCTCCCTCAAGAGGGACAAAGTAGATTAGTCCTTCCCTCTAGTCATATGAGATGGCTTGAGGTGGTATCGTGGATATTAGGAGTGAAGAAGAATATATATGCCTTGTCACTTAGTGGCAGATGTAGACTTGAGGTCCCTATCTGAATGAAGTGGAGCAACTAAGCTAATGTTGGAAATGACTCCTGGGGAGTAGTTTGAGATCTTAAAGCAAGGGAAGTGGAGAACCTAGTCGTAAGGTGGAAGACAACTACACAATGGGTTTTTTAGTCCCTATGTGGGAGATAGAGGTGCAATGGGTTGTCCAAGTAAGAGAGTTGGAGCTTATAGTGAGCTATGTGGGGGTGAGCCTTATAGAGATGAATATCTATGAATTATGGATTGGTGGGGTGTCACACTAGGTGGACATGTAGATTACCTAGAAGGTTGGATTTGCATTAGGATTAGGTATCTCAAGGGTTTTGGGGTCCAAGGTGGTAGTTGGAGTATGGTGTTCTAGATTAGTTCTCAAGGTGAGCTGAGACATGAGGTGAGTCCATAAGGGTGATTGAAAAGGTTTTGCGGTGCTTGAATCAAATGGTGTGTGGCATGGTTCATAGGAAACATGCAATGGTGGTACATAACTGAGTTGGAAAGTGAATACAATGACCAAGAGATTGGATGGATCATGGAACCAAGGGCATAGAGCTCAATTAGGTATGCATTAGCACATCAAGAAACATAGAAGGAAGATCGTGCACTAGGTGGGGGTAACTTTAGTGTATTGTCGTGACCACAGATCTATCTAGATAGAGATGGGGAATACATAAGATGCTTCTTATATATGTATATAAATAGGGAGCTTGAACAAACAACCCTAGCACTACCTAGAACTAACAATTCTGAGGATTGGGGTAGGGGCCCCTATCTATATAATTGGCCTCACAGGCTACTGTGGAAACATAGGAGAATCAAAGGAGCTAATATTACATGTGTGCATGGATTTGGTCTAAATGAAATGGATGCATGAGTAACATGATTCACCAATGGATTCATATGGAAGATCAGAAGATTAAGGTAGTCTATGTTTAGTGTTTGGATTTAGAGCTAGCAATAGTAGTTAGCAGTCTCATGGGAAACAAATTGGTGCTTCAAGGTCTATGATGGATTGGGGGAGCCCAACATAGGACATCAAGATAAGAAGAAGGTATTGGGTGTGACTTGGATGCATGCTAAATGGACTAGAGGACTCAAGATGTTCTAAGGTTCTTTGGGGGTGCTGAGTATGCTAAGGTGGTATGCGTAGCAGATAGGAGGATTCAAAGGTATTAGTCACTAAGGATGGATGTAGTGTTTAGTGAGGGTGACTCAAGAAGTCTCAATGTACTAGGGAAGTATGATGCATTACTTGGGTAGCATGCATAGCTAAGAAAGGGGAGGTATGGTGGTTTTAGGGAATTATCAAAGTGGCACATCAGTGATCATGGTGAGCTCATATGGATGGGTTCACAAAGGCCGATATAAGTAGCTCACATCTTATGGGGGGTACAGGAGGCAAAAACATGATGGGGATGTGGGTTGAACAAGAGTAGAGATGAGGGCTCAATGCAGTGTGTGAGGTGCACCAAAGTAAGTGAACCAAGATGGTTTGGCATGGAATTCTATTCCAAAAGGGTGTATGTTAATTTGGGTAGTTAAATGATAGGTCCTTGATGAAGGAGAAGGCATAGTCTTGAAATAAGAAATTGGCTTGACTACAATGGGAGTTTGAGAGTAAGGTTTCCAATGCCACATGGAGTTGGAGATTCTTAGGGAGATGGATCATCATGGGCATGAGCTAAATCTATCCCCATGACATATTATTTGAGGGGTGCTCATACCTTGTTCCAAAGATCCCATTTTTGCACAAGCAGGGAGGATGTTGGAAAAGGTTATGAAATCTTTAGACCTGCTAACTCATTTTCTCCAATATAAATATACCAACACATATGTGCATGCATGTGTTTGTATATGTGTGTATGTGTGCATGTATTTTCAACAAATCCATTTTGTGCATATCTTGCAATCATGGCTTGTCAAGAGACCACATTTATTTGAGAAATTTTGTAAAATAGTTCACGTGCCTTGCCTATGATTCCACATTTTACATCCATGCCTACCAAAGTAATTATAACTTAACATATATATACTCACAACAAATCTATTATGTGCATTTTTAGCAATCATGGCATGCCATGACCACATTTTAATTAGGCATTCTATCAAACAAAACACATGCCTTGTTTATGCTTCCATTTTACAAGCTTGTCTACCATGGAAATTGTAACTACATCATCTGGAAATAATCCTTTATAGTTTAATGGATGTCCATAGATTATTCCAAAGCTCTTTTTTTTTCATAGGAAACAAGAATGTTGGCAATGGTTATGGACTTTAGCTTTGCGCCCGCGAATTGCATTTGCTTGAATATAAATGTGCACTTACATGAACACACATGCTATATATATGTTAATACATATACGTATATGCACATATCTACATATGTATGTATGTATGTATGAAAATATATATACAAACATACAACATGCATGCCAATATGCATATATAGATACATACGTGTGTGTATTGTGCATGTATGTTTGCACATATATATTCATTTTCTACATATCCAATTATGGCATGTCATGAGACCACATTTCTTCAAGCCATTTTGATAAACATAGACACACACATACATGCCTTCTATAAGCTTCCACATTTTTCATGCATGTCTACCACTCTAAAGAAAAATCTATGTAGCCTCAAAAATAGTGTGGATGACATATGGTAGAAACATCAAAACTACCATACCCATTCACATATCTAAAATAGAGGATTTGATGGATGTTTGGTCTATGTCATGTAGAGGTTTTAGAATATCTCCCACTCAAGATCAGTTGAATAATATTAATTTTAAAATCCATAAACCACATTTGAAGGCAATTGAAATGCACTTACAGGATTTGATTGAGAAGATCATAGAGCATGCATGAAGAGAGGGAGGAGTAGTGCAATGTCAGGTAAGATGCTTGTGCAGAAAATAGGGACACCTTTCTTGCCACTATTGCATTCAAAATTTGCATATGTTTTTTCCTCTTTATCTTTCTTTTCATTTTGATTATCTAAAATTTTTCTCTCGTATTTGTAGGATTGAAAGTGATTGAATTCCTTTACTACAAAATAAGCATCAGGGAACTCTTATATGAGTCACAAACAGAAGGGAAGATCTTTCTTCCTGTCTAGTTGAAGATAAATGGGGCCTTGTGTAAATTTCACTTTTAGTTCCAAAATGTATTCTTACATTCATTATTAATCACTTCAAGCATTTAATTCTTTCATTAAAAGATAAATTTAAAAAAATCTATAAAAATCTATAAACAATAGTATAATGAATTTGAACATCCCTTTTTAATTTGGATGAACTTTATAAGTATATCTTAGAGACAATATAATGACAACATAAAATATGTTGATCCTTAACTGATATTGTATCTAAAAACTTACACAACTCAAAACTTCTTATCTATGACTCCTAAAAATTAGTACTATCTAATGTAGGGAAGAGGATGGAAGAAGGTCCAAAGGCACACCTTGATCGAAACTCTCCTTGAAAAACACACACATAGAAGAAAATTAAACAATAGGGAAGAGAGAATGCAAAAAGCTCTTTATATTTCATCAAATGGATTCGTACATGCCAAGTTGTAAGGCCTTCCCAATTATAGCTAGATACATTCAAGATCAATTAAAGAAGTCCTCCAACATGCGAGGATCCAGGTATCTTCTACCAGGTCTCCTACTTGATATCTCCTAATTCCTCCCTCCAACTAATTCCTAAAATTTGAAACAAACAATTACATATATACAAGAGGCTACTAAAACAAGTCATCCTACAAATCCACCATTAGCAGAAGAAATGACTAGATCTAGTTCCATATGCTTCCCAATGATACATACCAACATTAAATCTATGACCAAAATTAAATGCATAGTCATCCTCCAAAGGAAATCAAAATAAAAAACTCGGTAAGCAAGGATAATCGAGTGCTAGGAAAAGGATAACTGAGCACCAGGAAATAACTGACCAGCTCAGTTAAAGAAGAAAATCAAGCAACTACTAAGAAAACTCAGTCAATGAAGGAATCGAACAATACAAAAAACTCAAACTTGTTTTTGGTGACACAGGATTTCCAAGGACCCAAGATGCTCCTACATCAGACACCTAGGGTTATTTGAAATGATTCTCTAAATCATGAAGAAGGTACAACCTGAGCTGAATCCAACTCATATTGTGAAATCCATGTACTGTCTTCCATCGGTCTATCTTTCCATTTTACCAAATATTCCATATACTCTTTACCTCATATGCTTCTTCCAACTCTTTGTTCCAAAATGTGCTCAACTTCTTCTATCTACTTCTTAGGATAATCATTCAGTACTATCATGTTTTCATCAGGTACATGGCACTCATACAAATATGCAATGTTGAATATAGGTGATATATCCATGTCATCAGGTAACTCAATCTCATAAGAATTTCCACTGTCAAACCTTCTCAGTATCTTGCAAGGACCAAATTTATTCATTTTTAGCTTCCCATATGTTCCAATAGGAAATCTACATTTCTTCAAATGAACCATGTCTTCATCACCAACAATAAAAGTCTTGTGTCTTCTTGATCTATCTTCTCTATCTTTGTATTTATGATTACTAGTCTCTAGCTTATGTTTCACTTCCTCATGTAATGTCTTCATGAACTCAAAAAACTTTTCTCCTTCAACACTTCTCTTTTCTTCATCAGAAATGTCCTTCAAATATGATATACCTCTCAGTTGCATGCCATTAATAATCTCAAAAAAAAATTTCCCAGTACTCCTATTCACTGAATTATTGTATGAAAACTCTTCTTGTGCCAACATAGAATCCCAATTACTCGGTGTGTCTCCAACTAAACATCTCAAAATATTATCCAATATTCTATTTACAACCTCTATATTTACATCAGTCTGTGGGTGAAATGTAGAACTATTTTTCAACTTGATACCCAACTTTCTCCAAAGAGTTTTACAAAAGTATCCAACAAATTTACTATCTTGGTCAAAATTGATACTCCTCGGTAATCCATGCAATCTGAAAATTTCCTTAAAGAAAAGATCTTCTATATGTACTACATTTGATGTCTTCTTATAAGATATAAGATATGCCATCTTAGAAAATCTATCTACCACAACAAATATAGAATCATTACCTCTCATTGTCTTTGATAAGCCAAGAACAAAATCCATACTGATATCAATCCAAGGTTTCTAAAGAAAATTAAGTTGGTACATACAAACCAGTATTCTGACTTACTCTTTTTGCAACTTGACAAATTCCACAACTTTTCACAAATTTTTGAACATCCTTATACAATTGTAGCCAAAAGTATTTCTCCTTAAGCAAATTTAATGTCTTGTCAATTCCAAAATATCCAACCAAACCACTAATATGTTTATCTTTTATCAAATTAGTTCTCATTGATCCTCTTGGTATACATAACTAAATACCCTTAAATAACATACCTTCTTGAATGAAATAGTCTTCCTATTTAGTACTCGGTTGATCATGAATAGGTGCTTTGCACTTTCTCCACGACTCAAAAAAATCAGGATCAGTTTCATACAAATCTTTCATGTCATCAAAACTAACAACTTCAATTCTCATCTTAGTCATCAAAGATATTCTTCTACTCAATGTATCAACAACTCAGTTAGTGACTCCACTCTTATGTTTTATCACAAATTTATAACTCTACAAATATTCAACCCATTTCATATGTCTTTGATTCAACTTATTGTGACTACCCAAATATTGTAAAGCCTGTTAGGAATGAATGCAAGTGAATGCATGGAGAGTTTGTGAAGCATTGAGATATTGTTTGGATATTATTTATGATCATTCTGTAGTAGTGGAGTGTTGCATTCATGACTGGATTGTCATTGATGTCAACACAGTATGATTTGTAGAGTATTGATAGGAAAGCAGAAGATAGTTTTGATGATAAATAATTTTATATTGAATATTGGCTTATGCGTAGTTAATGAAAGCTAGAATATGATATTTGGTACATTCAATTGATAGCGCAAGTGTTTATGTGAAACAGATTGAAAGTTAGAGATGATTTAGTGATATTCAGTGACAGACAAGCAGACAGTGTACCTGGTAGAAGACATTTTTGCAGAAGATCATTTTGATGGAATCAGGATTTGTAGAGTAAGTTATAGCATTTTAATGATGTTATTGAGCTATGGTTAATAGTGCAAGAAGATTCGAATTCATATGAATTAGTTACAAGATTTTGAGTAAAGAAAGTGTGACAGAATAGTGTTTCTGATGAGCAGTTTTGGGAAATCAGCTATATATTTTCATTGGGATGATATTTTCATTTGTGGAGTCAGATGTAGCATCTAGACAGTATGAAGAAACTTTAGTTAACAGTGCAAAGAGTTTGGATAAGATTTGAAAAATTTACAGCACCTGGAAGCCGACGGTGTTATGTGAATTTTGATGTAACGTGTACCATTTTGGTAAAATGGTTATATCTTTTTATTTAACTAATATTTCAATTTGCGGAGTAAGATGAAGAATCTAGAATGTGTGAAGGAAATTTAGTTAAGAGTGTATAATGTTTGGATGAAAATTGAGAAAGTTACAACAGCTGGAAGCCGACAGTTCTATGTGTAACGTGTTGAAAATATTATTTTGAATTTGAGGGACGACTAAATTGAAATTGTTTGAGTATGGTATATATGAAGGATTGATTTTAATTATTGTGTATGGATAGAAAAAAAAAAAAGGTGATTCAATGAATGAGCTGACATATCATGCGAAGTTGATGAGAAGGTTGCGGTTTTTGCAACAGGTGATGAATAGAGTTAGTGCAGCAGTGTTTGATGATCAGTAAGATCAGAGATCAGAGTTCTGAGGTATAGTGATGTTGTGAGTGCAATTTTGGCACAGTGTGGATTTGGCACAGTAAGTAAAAAGTATTTGTTCCATATTGCCAAGGTGGATAGTGGGTTCATCTGGTGATCAGCATTGCTAAGGTGGACAGTGGGTTCATCTAGTAATCAACATTGCATGGTTGGGCAGTGGGCTCATCTTGCAACTAAAACTTTAACAGGGTTGACAACCTTTAACAGGGTTGAGGCTTTTAACAGGGCCTAAAGTCCTTTAACAGGGACAGATCATTGTATGTACTGAATTGACTCCTAACAGGGTCACAATATCCCTAACAGGATACTTATATTATAGTGATCTTATTTGTGGGTACCATCCCCACCGGGGTTTTCCCTTGACTGGGTTTCCTCGAGAACATATCTTGTGTTATTGTGCAATTGTGAATGGTTATTGCTAATGGTTGATTACTGCATTGATTATATGCTGCAAAGAAGTTAAATTGTTTTAATTATCAGATAACTAATTCACCCCCCCCCTCTCAGTTATCTTGGGGATCTTTTCTTTCTAACAAAGCCTTATGATCAATATACAACACAAATTCACTTGGTATCACATAATGTATCCATTTCTTCAGTGCTTGAACAATAGCATAGAACTCTTGATCATACACATAATATTTTCTTTTTTCATCATTCAATTTCTCACTAAAGAAAGCAACATGTTTACATTCTTGACTCAATACAGCTCTAATTGCACTACCACTTGCATCACATTCAACTTGAAATACCTTACTGAAATTAGGTAAAGCCAACACATGTAATTCAACAACCTTTTTCTTCAAAGCCTCAAAAATCTTATCAGCTCCATGTGTCCACTTGAATTCTTTCTTGGATCCTCTCATAGTCTAAGTCATAACATTACAAATTGAACTAAAATTTATAATGAACTTTTGGTAAAAACTTTCTAAACCATGGAATGATCTTACCTCACTAGAATTTTTAGGTGTAGGCCAATTCAAAACATCTTCAACCTTTTCAGGATCCATCTTCAAACAATCAGCTAAAATAAAAAAATCCCAAATACACAATCTCCTCTTTCATGAAGGAACACTTTTTTCAAATTAATCAACAACTTCTCCTCTTTCAATCTCTGCAATACTTGTTTAATATGCAATAGATGTTCTTTGGTCTTACTGAATATCAGAATTTCATCAAGATATAAAATCACAAATTTACCCAAGAGTTTCTTTAAAACCTCATTCATCAACCTCATAAAAGTACTTGGTGCATTAGTTAAACCAAAAGGCATAACCAACCACTCATACAAATCTTCTCTTGTCTTAAAATTCATCTTCCATTCATCACCGTCTCTAATTCTAATATGATGATATCCACTTTTTAAATCAATTTTGGTAAAATACTTTTCTCCAGTCAAACTATCCATTATGTCATCCATTCTTGGTATAGGAAACCTATATTTCACTGTTATCTTGTTGATTTCTTTGGAATCAATACACATTAGCCATTCTCCATTCTTCTTAGGTACTAATATAGATGGTACTACACAAGGACTCAAACTTTCTCAGATCAAACCTTTCTACAACAACTCTTGGATTTTTTGATTCAATTCCTAATTCTCAATAGGTGGCAACCGATGTGGTGCCTTATTCGGTAAACTATCTCCTAGAATCAATTCCATACAATGATCAATGCTTCTCTTTAGTGGAAAACCATCAAGTACATTATTAGAAATGATTTCTCTATACTCAATGAGTATCTTATCAACCTCTTCAGGGATTTCATCCACCCTTTTCTCACTAAGTTTGTTAGGAATCATAACAAAACATATATCATTCTTCTTCAAATCCTTAAAAAAATTTCTTCCTTCCATCAAACAAACTTTCATAGATGTACAAACACTACCAACAATTTATCCAATCAAAGGTAACAATATTTTCTTTCTTCCATCAGCCCATATAGTATATTTATGTAATCTTCCATCATACATAGCATGTCTATCATATTGCCAAGGTCTACCCAACAAAATATAACAACAATCCATAGGCATGATATCACATAACACCTTATCATATTACTTTCCAATTTTAAAATAGAAATAACATTGTTCACTTACCAATAATGTATGCTCATCCTTGATCCATGAAATTTGATAGGGCTTTGGGTGTTTTAGCCTTTCCAACTACAACTTTGTAACCATTTCCTCAGATGCCAAGTTCTCTAAGCTTCCACTATCAATGATTACCTTCCAAACTTCATCAAAAACTCTACATATGCTCTTGAAAAAAGTTTTCCTTACCAAATATTCCTTATTACTTTCACTCCAAAGTGCTCTAATCACCATCAAGTTCTTTTCCTTCTCTGGGTCATTCGGCGAGTATTCTTGCACCAAAGAATTTCTATTGTTATTGACCTTATTGCTTGCATGTGTACACTCAAATCATCTATGTCATTCTTCTCCATAATTGTAACAAGTTCCTTGGAATCCACCTCTTTTATAGCCACCTCGATAACTACTACCTCTTCCTCTAGCAGAACTTTCACCTTTCCACTCGGTCTTGCCTTTGTTCAGATTTATCTCATCTCGATCAGATCTATTGTTTATTTTGGAAATTTTACTACACTAGTGTATATGAATTAATATAGTGTTTTCATTATGGCAAAAAATTCACATAGTGTTATGGAGTTAGTGCACTTGATGAGAAGATCAAGGATTGGCTAAGTGTTGAAGACTAGATAGTGTACAGAGTACCTGAAGATCAGAGCATCAGTGCACATGCATGCAATAGAATTATGGTATGTGCCCTATAATTTAAGTTGGTAACATCATATTCATGCTAAGTCTAAGAGCGCTTGATCAGAAGATTCAGTATGAGGAAGATATAGAGAGTTCAAGTTGCATAGACGACGAATGCCAAAGAAGAATAGAGCAAGCAACTGACTATTAGTATTTTGGTTTGCAATTATATTATTATGTTGTAAAGGCTATGAACCCATTGTAACTAGGTTTCTGACATGTAATTATGTTTGTTTATAAATATGCTTGAGCCAATTCAATTGGAAGTGTTGTATGTAATCAGTTAAAGGGCTGACTTAGTTATTTTTTTTGTATGCACATATAAATCTGAGATACACCCATTGTAATTAGTATGAGAGTTGACATAGAGTCAAGATAAGAAGAGAAGTTTGCAAAGAGTTAATAAGATGTATTACAGCTTTGAAAGAGGTCAAAGAATTAGCACATCAAAGGAACTGATCAGACAAGCAGTGTCATAGTGATAGTTCATCTAGCAAATATAGTGTGTATCTGAGATTAGAAGGTTGTAGCCTTCACCACTTGAGTAGTGAGTTCTATGACAGTGCATCCACACCCCTAATAGGCTTTATTGTAAAATAATCCTAACAGGGTCTGACCCTTGACAAGGTCACTATACTAAACACATTGTAAAGCAACTCCTAACAGGGTTAAGAATCTTCTAACAAGGATCATAAAACACTAATACAAAATATTAGTGGGTGTCAATTCCCACTAGGGTTTTTAACTATTTGGGTTTCCCCATAACCAAATTGGTGTTATGTGTTATGTTCATGTTTCTTATTTATGTTTCAGTACTTAAGCATTCAAGTTAAGATTAGAGAGAAAAGAAAAAGATTAAATTAAGTGAACACTGATTCACCCCCCCCCCCCTCTCAGTGTTCCCATTCCAATAGTTTTCACCATAAGATCTACCTCTTCCTCTAGGGAATCTACCACCTCTTCCTCTTTTTCATTTCTCATGTCTCTTGTTTAATTTCTCCTCATCTTTCAAGGAAAACTGATAGGCTTCTTCAATACTCTCCAATTTAGCTAGAATGATTTCTCCTTGGATAGAAATTCTCAATCCATTCTAGTATATAACAATTATTTCCACTTTATCTTCAACATGTCTAGATCTAATATCTAATCTATATAATTCCTCAGTATAATCTTTTACCGAGATATCTTTCTGCCTTAAACTTTGCATTCGCCTAACTAGGTTAATTTGATAATCACTAGGTAAGAACTTTCCTTTCAATTTATTCACCATCTTATTCCATACCTTGATTTTGTCTTTTCCTTTCCTCTTTCTATCCAATTTTAGATGCTCCCACCACAAGTATGCATGACTCTTCAACTTAGTTCTAGCAATCTTCACTTTCTTTTCCTTAGGAACATTTTAATACTCAAAATACTTTTCCATCTCGATGATCCAATCCATCAACTCATCTGAATATAGCTTTCCACTATACTCAGCAGGATTGAAATGTGGTGTATACTTCAAGTTTTTCAATGCCTTCAACAATATTTCATCACCCTAATCCATCACATGTGTAGGTTCAACTTCACCTTGTTCATCTTGCAATTCCTCATCACTAACATCTTCAAGATGTCTTCCTCAACACTAGGTTGTTTCAACAACTTCTAACCTAGCAACAATCTGCCTCAACATATCTTCCAATCCTAGATCTACATCTTTACTTCCTCAAACCATCTTGATAACCCTCTATAATTGTAGGTCAAATCACAATTTTCCACCCCACAAAAAATCAACTAGGGTTTAACAAGAAGGAACCCTCAACCTAGATTCACAAACCTAGATCCAGATCTCAACCTCACTCTGATACCACCTAACATAGGGTAGAGGATGGAAGAAGGGCCAAAGGCACACCTTGATCCAAACTCTCCTTGTAGAACACACACATGGAAGAAAATTACACAATAGGGACGAGAGAATGTAGAAAGAGATTTATATTTCATCAAATGGATTCATACATGTCAGGTTGTAAGGCCTTCTTGGTTACGGCTAGATACATTCAAGATCAATTAAAGAAATCCTCCAACATGTGAGGATCCAATTATCTTCTACCAGATCTCCTACCTGATATCTCCTAATTCCTCCATCCAATTGATTCCTAAAACTTGAAACAAACAATTACATATATACAAGAGGCTATTGAAATAAGTCGGCCTATAAATCCACCATTAGCAAAAGGAATGACCAAATATAGGTCTACATGCTTCCCAATGATAGATACCAACATTAAATCCATGACCGTAATTAAATGCATAGTCAGCCTCCAAAGGAAATTAAAATAAACAACTTGATAAGCAAGGATTTATGACCGTATGAAAACATAACCTGTAGAATTAAAAGGGAATATAATGCCAAAGGAGGAGAATTTTAACATGGCTGCTATCAAAGGAAATTGTATTGACTGTCAAAAAACAACCATTGAGTTGATGAATTTGAGGACCAAGGTTATCAACCTACAAAGGAAGATGGGAAGTATCTCAAGTTTAAACCTCTGTGTAACACATAATTTTGCAACTTTCTTGTGCCTCATGTGTAAAGAAAGGTGTTGGGAAATAATGCTAGGAGTGAAGGAAACTACAAAGAATTGCTCAAGTTCCTAACAAAGGACTAGAGTCATGTGGTCCATCAAGAAGGATGAGATATCATACTTGTTGGGGATGCATAGATTTCTTGGAAAAATATTATTAATGTTGTTAATTTTTTGCATGGAATTTTTTTCATTCTTTCATTTTTTTGGTAAATTGGACTATGGTTCCAATATGAACATTTTTGTTTTTCTTAATTTACTCTCAAGTATTGTTATGGCTCCAAGGTGAAAATCTTGGTTACTTATAGCTTGTTTTTAGTTTTAGTTATATATATGTTTTTAAAAATTAAAAAGAAGCCTAACAAGGGGACTGAACCTTACATAAACAAGGCCCGAAGATAGAAAATCAAGCCATCAATAATGAAAAGAAAACACAATAGGTGCTGACTAGAAGGGAAAAAACACAAAGCCCAAAGGCTAGGAACCCTTCAATACAAAGGCCAAACTCATGCCATGAGAGAAGATGCATGATTTTTTGAAGAACAATTCTTCCTATGTTGTCAAATGACTATCTAGGTGATGGTATCCTTAGGTTCCCCAACAAAGGAATCTCCACTTGGGATCCATCAACACAATGGCCAAAGTATTGAAGAGGTTGAGCAATATCAACAAACTCTTGTTGAAAAATAGAAACAAAAGAAATCGTATCATAATAGACTTTAAGGCTAGAAGGGGTTGAAACCACAGTAGAAAGGGTGAAATCCATGGGTTACATCCCTCTTGCTCCACCTCTCCTTCTCTCCTTCTCTCCCTCTCCCTCTCCCTATCCCTCCCTCATTGGAAACACCCATCAAGAAACCACGAGAAACTATAATCATGTTTGAAGAGCCATAGGGAGTAGATCCCCCAATGATGGTAACACCTAGTGAAGGAGAAAGGCCCCCTATGATAGAAAGACCTATGAGTTGTTAGTGTCATTTCAAAACCAAAAATCTAAAGTAGCTATGGATATGTTGTTGGACTATATATTTTGGCAAATTTAGCTTATAATCTATTATTTAACTATAGTAGTTTTTAATGTTGATTTATTGTTAGTGTGAAATTAATTTCTAGTTGTTAATTTAATACCTTTGGGTTGGAGTTATGTAAGGGATGATACTCTCTCTCTCTCTCTCTCTCTCTCTCACACACACACACACACACACACACATTGGAAACACCCATCAAGCAACTAGGGGCAACTATAATAGTGTTTGAAGAACCATCGAGAGTAGGTCCCCTATGATAGTGAAACCTAGCAAAGGAGAAAGGCCCTTGTGATGGTGAGACCTATGAGCATTAGCATCATTTTAAAACCAAAATCCTAATGTAGCTATGGATATTTTGTTGGACTATATGTGTTGTCAAATTTATCTTATAATCTATTGATTAACTATAGTAGTTTTTTATGTTGACTTGTTGTTAGTCTGCATAATTTTGAATTTACTTGAAGAAAAAGAAACAACAATATTTATTTATGCTATCATGACTAGGTGCCTCTACTTTTGTTTACATCTACAATTTTCTTAATCCTAATACACCGAATATGGAGCAGATCAAAATGCTTAATCCTGAACTGTAGATGCTATGTGCATGTGTAACATACAAAAATGGTACCATCTAAAGTCACCAAGAATAGAAAAAATGAATTATAGGAAAATGCCACATAATAATTTGTTATTGGACAGAGCTAATGTGGGTGGGGATTAGATTCTTGAAGTTATTGTAAGACAATTACAATGTTTGAAGGAATAGGGTTATATAGCCAAATAAGGAAAAATGTAAAGAATTAGGACCATTCAATTGATGACATAATACCAATTAGTTTGGACATATATTTTCCCTCAGATATTATGGATTCAAAAACTATCAGGCTATAATCCTGCAAGAAAGCACTCAAATGTTTGGAATACAAACAAAGAAAGAGAAGTTAAACATAGAGACATACCGGGCCTTTGAATGTTGTAAGAGGAGTCTCATTAATACTTTTGTATCAATCTCTTTCCTCATCTAGTACATTTAAAAGGGAAAAAAGAAAAAATAAATGCAAAATAAAAATAAGCAAACACAAACACAAGAGGCGTGGCCATGCTCAAAAAGACAGAACACAAAAGGAGAAAGAAAAATGCATCTACACAACACACAGAAAGATGTGAATATGAGGAGGAGTCGAATTTAAAGTCTTAATTTGAATTCTGTTCTGTAGGAGCAGGTAATGATTATGTTTTTTCTAACATTTTTTTTTTTAATTCTCTATTTTTTTTATTTTTATTTTTTTTAATTTTCTATTTTTTCTACTTTATTTTTTAAAATTCTATATTTTTTCTATTTTTTTTAATTCTCTATTTTTTCTACTTTGTCTAATTTAAATTCTCTATTTTTTTCTACTTTGTTATTTTTAAAATTTTCTATTTTTTCTACTTTGTTTTTTAAAATTCTTTTTTTCCTACATTTTTTAAAAAATTATCTTTATTGTTGTTGTTCATACAATCAGATGATTTTCAATATAGTGGATGAAACTACATGACATATATTTAGTAGGTACCTTTGCTTTGCACTTTTTTAATAATTTTTTTATGTTTCTGATTTGTTTTTAATAAAATTCTTAAGTGTTGTCATTCATACAATTGAAGACTTTTGAATATACTTGAAGAAAAATAAACAACAATATTACCTTCTTCTCAATTATAAATATGCACAGTTATTCACCTTTTTCTTCTAGTCCTCTATCCATTCCTTTCCAAGTTTAATTTATAACTGTCAAAGTTTAATTTGTCATTTGGAAGTGTTGTTAATTAAATTGATGATAGGAAAATTATTTATACATTGTTTATTCTCTTTTTCTTGATCGGTAAATATGTGATTTTTTATTAATAATAAAAGTAATACATCCAAGAACAAGTCTTCCTACCTTCGAGAGGTTACAAACATCTGAGAAAAAACCTAACTCCCACCAAACCATCCATCCCTTTAAGCATGCACCCCAACCCCTATCTAAATTTATCAAAATGTACATATTAATTATAAAATGGGGGAAATATCCTCCCGCCCATAATCACCTTCGACAGACTATCTCTGCATGATATTTTTGACAGATTTAAACAAAACTTGGCATTAAAAAATGTTGAAATTGTAATCAACTTCAAGCCAAGGATCTTACAGGCACGTAAACGACACTACATGGAGTTGACTATAGAAAATATCCATTACCAAAAAAAATTTAAACAAATGTAGACAAATGATAAATCTTCAATTTTTTGAAGGCATTTAATAGCATTCATTCTATTCCAGAGAGTTCAATATACATCATACTCCTTGTAATGATATCTCAACTCTCACATGCACATAGTTTATGAAAGAAATGCCAAGAACAAGCCACCACCTTTTGGAATCATCATTACATGACATGGAATACAAAACTTAAAATTATAAATCAGCCAATGAACTGATAATTTAATAAATATAAACATTTCCCTTTCCCACCTTGAATAATATAATATGATAGGTTCTATCTAATATCCTTCCAAATCATTTTCCTTCAAAGAGATAAATTCTTCCATTATCTCCTCATGACCCTATTCTATAGAATTTACACCGACATTTGACATGTTGTTTGCTTCCAAATTGCCTTCTTGCTTAACATGTGATAGTCTAAAATCTTCAAAACCTCCTAATAATGATCTAGTAATCTTAACATAATTATTTAGATACCAAACCTGAGATTCACTCTTGGATATTGCCATAGTTGGAAGTAGAGAATGTCCTTCTAGGTGAAACTTCTTAACTCCAAGAATTTTTGCCTTTTGTATTACTAATAATGTTACTTGCATTTATGCTTTATTATTAGCACCATCCCACAAACTCTTGGGCCCTATTTCCAAGGAATTATCATCACAATCTCTAATAATGAAGCCATCTCTAGTTGGCCCTGGGTTCCCTTTAGAGGCCCCATTGAAATTTGCCTTTAGCCATCCAGTGTCATGCAAAAACCAACAACATGAACC